>CAUYQV010027768.1:0-26303 GCA_963574575.1 Galagoides demidoff | reverse complement strand
CTTGAGGACCTGCTCTGTGATAGACACTGTGAAAAACCCTTCTCACATTACTTCATTAAGTCCTCACAACAGTGCAGGATAGACGTGACCCCTGTCAGTCTGGATAGTCTGGATGCTCTGGTTTATTCTTTTTTTTTTTTTTAATAGCTGATGTTACAGTGTATTTTCTTTGTTTCCTTCTTTCTTTCCTTCTTTCTTTCTTTCTTTCTTTCTTTCTTTTTTTAATTAAGTCATAGCTGTGTACTTTAATACTATCATGGGGTACAGTGGGTTGTTTCTATATACAATTTGGAATACTTTCATCCAACTGGTTAACATAGCCTTCATGTCATTTTCTTAGTTGTTGTGTTAAGACATTTATAGTCTACATTTAATAAGATTTACATGTACCCTTATAGGTTAAATCATAGGCGTGATCTCACCAATCACCCTCCCTCCACCCATCCTCCCCCCTCCCCTCCTTCTCCTCTCTCCCCATATTCTTGGGCTAAAATTGGGTTATCATTTTCCTATGATAGCTATAAATTAATTTCATAATAGGGTTGAGTACATTGAATACTTTGTCTTCCATTCTTGAGATACTTTGCTAAGAATATTTTCCAGCTCCATCCATGTAAACATGAAGGAGGTAAAATCTCCGTCTTTCTTAGAATCCCATATCTTAATGGCTTAGAACATTTTTTCTTGCTCATGCTCTCTGTCCAATGTAGATTGACCAGGGAGTCCTGTGTCTACTGATCATTCAGGGACCTGGGCTGACAGAGCAGCCCATCGCAAATGTGACCAGCTATTGTGCCAGAGAAGAAAGAAAGAGCTCTGTAGGATCTTGCATTGAAAATTAAACACCCTGGCCCCCATGTAACTCCATCTTTTCAGCTCAGAACTCATTGGCCAGAACTAATGACATTGCCCCACCCAGCCACACTGGGGCAAGAAGTATAACCCGGATGTGCCTAGAAGGAAATACAGCTTTGCCAGTGTTTGGTAAACAGCAGTAACATCCTAGCACGTTTTCCTGCTTTTCCTATCGGTGTGAAGACAGAGGCTTAGAGAGACTGGTTAACTTTCCCAAGGTCGTATGGATGATACATGTCTGATGTATTTGATCCTAAAGCTCAAAGTCTCTACCCTCATATTCCTCCCCATCTCCAGGGTCCCACCTGCTCTGCCATGTTATTCTCCTTGCTTTGCAGAGTTGTTATGAGGATAAAGGTAATATATTATATTTCAATAATTGGGATTTTGCCTGGGGTTTAGTAAGCACAAAGGGCTTAGTGAACATTCTCCTGTGTGATCTTATTTATGTTTTAACTCATGATGTAGAGCCTCTCTTAAGTTCAAGGGCTCTCAAATGTTTTTATAGTGATTGTATATTGTGCTCCATGATGACAGCAGCTATTCTCAGCTGTCAACATTAGGCATGTCTTGTATACAAAGGCATTTAGTTGCTTACAACTTCTCACTCCCAACATCCATTCTGAAGACCATTTTATACATCAACCGTGCTGTTGAGGACAGTTTCCTACCAAACTGAGTAATTGGCTAAGCAGACTTCTGTTGGCCAACCATGTGAATATTGCTGTGGAAACATTACGTGTTAAGTTGACATTCCACCCGGCTCTGTAAGTTTTTACTTTTGCTCATCGTGCTAACCATGTGCCCTACACTACCAGGTGAAGACATAAAATCTACAGGAGATTCTTGTACCCAGGATTTTATGTGCATTCAATAGCCTATAAAATTCTAAAGAAGATTCCTAAAGCAGTCACTAAATCTTGCCTGAATTCTTACAGTCCTAAATAATGAGCTAAACCTAGTAATCATATTGAAAACCAATATTGACAATGTTCAAGTTTACTTTGTGAGTCAAATGTTAATGGAATGAATTTTAAATGGGAAAATAAAGTTCTAAATATTGACTATAACTTGACTACTTTAATTGCTTTACTGAAGTAACTGTGCTTTCTATTTTAAGACGTATGATAAGTAGAAAACAAAGGAAGTTTATTCATCCCTGTCTACAAGAGAAAAATACATGACTGATGTACCTCCATTGGCTTCTTCTAATTTCTAAGTTAAATAGATCATGACATTTATAAACAGTCTTTTTATGGAAATAGAATATAAAGAAAGTATAAAATTTCTTTAGCTAAAAGTAGATCATTCTCTAGGAGAGAATGAGCCAGAAAATGTTCAGAAAGAGAAAGGATTTATTCATTTTCACTAAATAAACTCAGAGTGGGCACCACTATTGGTTCCACTGTTCACGGCTATCTGTGGTATAAGGAGGGGAAAGTATAAGATTTGAGGGAAAGTGGAGGTGAACCAAAGAGGACTTTAAATAGGAGATTGGGACTGATACACTTAAATCTTATTAAATAGATGGTGGGGAGCAACTGATGTATTTTCATTAACTTTTCTTCATTATGAAAGTCAAGCAACATTGCAGGAAAATATCCCCCCAAAATCGGACAACAGAAGCAAAAACTCCACTCTCCCCTTTCTACCTGTATTGATGTAATCACTGTTAGCGTTTTGATGTATAATATTTTGCCTCTTTTTCTATGTGAATATTTGAGAAAGATACATGCAGATTTTAAAACCATTTTGTTCCCTGATTTTTTCTCCTTGGTACATTCTTATAAGCACTTTCTATGTTCAGGTTTTGTACTTACAATAACGATCGTTCTCATATTGCTGTATTTCAGATATTGTCAGTGTTATTATTGAATATTACAAATACGGCTGGTTAAGCGTTTTTTAGAATAAATTTATTTCTTAGAATTATTTCCTCAGGTTAGATTACTAGAAGTGAATTCGTTAATCCAAATGCTATAAACATTTCTATGGCCCTTGTGCTAAATTTAATTTTGGCTAAGGAGTTATAAAAATTTACACCGCCACTCGAAAACATGAAAGTATCAGTTGCACCCATCCCCCATGGTGTTGGTGTTATAATTTAATCCTTTTCCATGAGTAAGAGGACTAAAAAGAACTTGTTCTGAATTTAGTACTTTATTTATTGCTAAAGAAAGTCCATGTATTTCTGTATATAGAAGCTTTTTTTTATATTTCCTATTTTGTGATGCATCTTTCCATTCAAAGTATTTTTCCCACTTAGCTCTTCATTGTAAAGTGTTTTTGCTTAAATAGTTGTGTGAATTAATTATATCTGAAAAACATTGCCCATGAAGTTTTATGAATAAAGAAGTGATATTACCAGAGGATAAGTATATATTAAGAAGACTAATCTGATAGTAGTCTATTGCATCGATTTTAGAACAAAAGATCCAATAAGAGAACTTTTATATTAGTTTGTATGATTATTGTGATCAAACATCAAGCAGACTTGTTTTTTATTCCCCCATTTCACTGATACTACAGAATGATAATACTGTACTTTTCACAAGCTGTTTTCTTGTTTGAATTTTAATTATTACTGTTCACTTTTACAGTAGAAATGTATCTGCAAGAAAAAAGGAAGCACAGAGAAATAACTTACTTTAGATCATAGGTGCGGGATAGAAAGAGATAGATTTCGATTGCCAAAGTTCAGGTTATCTTAAACCGATTCAAGATAATCTTGAGTTTTGAAAGCTGACATGATTAAGTTAGGGAAATGAAAATTGGCGTTACATAAATCACGCAGGTTTGGGGGTTGGTTAAATCTGGGTGCAAAGTGATTTGGTTTGCGTGCTCCACGTCATTCCCCTTCTGATGTCAGTCTCTGCAGTCATTTCATGCTGAGTCTTGAAATTTTGATGATTCTTCTCTTCGTCTTACCAGGTATTGGGACTGCGTTAAGTTATTTTTTCAAAACACTTACTTATCTCTCATTATGCCAAGCATTAAAGTAGGAACTGAACATTCAGGCATTGGACTTGATACATGGTTTTCAGACTATTGGGGAATATAGACTTAACATTCAAATGTTTAGTTATAAATTGTGTAAATTCCTTGGAATGTACGGAAGGGAGGGTACATAGCAAAGGCGCAGCTGATGCCTCAGGGAAGGCCTCTTTATTCTTTACACCATATCTCTCTAATGATTTAAGCTGTCCTTTGTGTGGAGAAACCACTAGTGTCACTGATATTGCCATTTGGAAAGATAATTTGGCCATATCTATTACAGTAAAAATGTACACTTCCTATGATCCAGAACTTCCTTCTGGCATCAATGTACTTAAACGTTGTAGCCTCCTCCCACCCAAAATCATAAATACCCCAAATTCCCATCAATAGAGAAATGGATAAAGAACATACTGCCTCTTGAAGGAAAATGCATTTCCTTTGAGACTAAATCAGGTGTGGGTAGGTGAGGAATGGGAGACAAGTGTTCTGTGTGTTATAATAGCACGTAAGGAGGCCCTGGCCCAAGGGAGGCTGCCTGGGGAGGCTGAAGCCCAGTGAGAGAAGCAAAGGCTGAAGAAGGGCCTTATAGGCTGCCAGGAATTTGGGGACTTCTCCAAAATGAAATTGAAAACCATTGATAAAATTTAAATAAGGACAAGTATAATTAAATGTCTGCTTTAAAAACTATAAATCTGGCTTCTATATGGTGAATATATTCGTAAGAGGGCAAAAGTGGGAGTGGAGAAACCACAGTAAGGTATGAAAGCCTGGAAGGGGTGGAGGTGAAGAGAGGAGACTTCTGGGAGGGGAAGAGGACTTTCAGGTTCATGGTGGGCGTGGGTAAGTAGCTGATTACCATCAGCTGGTTTAAATCCTGGCCCTGCTGTGTGCTCCATAACTTCACCATCTTCCAAATAAAGATGTGAATTGAAGCTCCTGGTTAGATATAGCTTTGGAGTGCAAAAGAGAGGTCTGGACACAGATACGCATTCAAAAATTATTGGCTTATTGAGGGAATTTGGTACGTAAATAAAGAGTCATAATCATCTCTGTATTGTAATATGTATAATAAGCAAACAGAGAAGAGGGCAGGTGACTACCTCTATGTCTATGTTAGGGAGTTATAATCCAAATGCAAAATGGTAGGGATGGGTGATAGGTAGGGAAGGAGAGCAAATAGAAGCTGGGATTTGGTAAATGGCAAGGAAACAGAGAGGGATGACATCCAGATACAAGTGGGCTAATGGGTCTTGCCTTAACCAAGGTGAGATCCAAAAGGAGCTTGTTTGAGGGGTGGGAGAGGATGAATTTATTTAGACATAGTGAGATGTCTAGGAGCTCACTCATAAATTGCCGAGGATAAAAATAATTGGATTGGACATTCATTATAAACTTTGACAAAGCAGATAAGGCCCAGCAGCACACTTATTGATTAGATATTAGCCAAAATTAAAGACTGCTTGCAGATCATTCTTTTTTCAAGATCGGAAAGTGGAGACAAGCTTAGCATTGGTATTTTAACATCCTCGGCAACAAGTGTAGTATTGGTATTTTAATATTCTTGATTTACTTTCTCTGTTTAGGAATTTTAGAAGTGGGTTTTAGTATAATAAATTTTAAATGTATACTTGGAAATTTCAAAAACAGTTAAAAATTTCAAGAAAATGTTCATCATGTACGGCCCTGTGAGCCATCACTTTTCAATGAACAATTTGTTTTTCTCCAGCAGACCAGCGTCCTGAACGTGGTCTCTAGCATTCCCCTACCTGTTTTTATACTTCTATTACATGCACACAGAGTCCTAAAATTCTGTATAAATTTGATTTCAGTGCCATACTATACATTATCTCCCACTTGCTTTATCCCTCTCTCAATATTTTTTTGAGCAAGATACCTGCTTACCCAAAATTTATTTGTAACCCCAAATCAATACTCATGCTGCTTTTGCAGTCATTTGTGAACATGAGCAGGAGGTGAAACATTTGAGTCACTTGAAGCACAAATAGGGTAATGCTCTACCTGCTTGTTTCAGCCTCTCACTGTAACCAGGGGTCCTCCTTGTGCTCTATCAGTCTTATTTGTTACACTTTGTGCTTTTTGGTCATATTTCACTGTCCAGCATGGCTCCCAAATATATACTGAATGGCTTCGCATGTCTAATGTTCCCAAGAGCAAGAAGCCTCCTGTGTACCTTACGGAGGATAGGTGTGTTCGATAAGCTTTGTTGAGGCGTGAGTTATGGTACTGTTAGTTGCCAGTTTGATGTTAAGAAACCACAAATATATAAAAAGGATGTCTTTAAGCAGAAGCAGACATAAAATAAGGTTGCAGATTGATCAGTTGACAAAAATGTGAGCAGAAGCTCCCAGGAACTTAACCCTGTATTTTCTCTTGGAGTACCAAGTTGGTGTTGACTAACTCAGTGTTCACAACTTTCTAGAACATACCCACCGCAGGTAATGAGAATCCACTGTATGTTTACTTCAGTGTTTTAGGGTGGTCAATAGTGTGACTGTGCCACATTTTATCCTTTGTCCATATCTGTGCTGTGTTCACCTTTTTAATTATAAATAATGCCACAAAACATTTTTATGTTAATGGATTTCATCAGAACATAGAGATAGGAGGGAAATATTAAGGTGTCTACACATTTTCAGTAAAATTAGATGTGGCCATGTTGCTTTCTGAGTTCTACTACTTGGTATTTTCACCAATAAAAAACGGAGTTCCAATTGCCTTACAAACTATTGAATAGGGAGCAATATCAGCCTGAAATATTTACCGACATGGTAGATGTGAATTGGGATCTTTCTGATTGGGATGTAAAATGTTGTTTTCCTGATTTCTGGTGGGATTGGGAATGTTTTGCATATTATGGACTATTCATAATTGTTTCATAAAGATTAATTATATTTAAAAGTTAGGTCCAATTAAATAGTTTAAAATAATCAGTTATAAGATTTTATGCATAAGGATGGCCCTTTGATGATTGTATGAGCCTCCACAAGAATAGAGACAGAAGAAAAACCTGAAAGATATGAATGATGTAGAATGTGAGTCAGCAAATCCAGCCCACCAGGCAAATTCAGGCCACATGTTTGTATAAATAAAGTTTTATTAGAACACAACTATATCCACTTGTTCTCACAGATACTAACTATGGTTGCTTTCAGCCACAACAGCAGCGCTAAGCAGTTGCCATATAACAGAGGCCATATAACCCATGAAGCCTAAATATTTTTACTATTTGGCCATTTAGAGAAAAAGCATAGAAGTATAATTGCCATAAGTCATTGTAAACACCTGAAATTTTATGTTTACTACTCAGTCTCATTATTTGCATTCATCATTACCAGATGCTAAATTCAGAATTTATAAGATTGGATTGTTTTTCGATATTCTCTTGGGCATCTTTTATGATTATATTGTCATTTTAAAACTGACATAATAACAATAAGATATAAATTATTTACTAACTGTAAGCAGATGAATTTATTATTTTACTTCCAAATCATATCCCCTGTTGTTGAAAATTTTTTCTTACAACTGTGCCTAAGAGATTAGTACTATCCTTATAATTCTTGTGGTTAAAAAAAAGTCATACCAATTCCTCTCTTGTCTTTCCGTCTAATGAGTCACTTTTAGAGGGATTTATTATGTAAGTTTTAAAGTGGCACTTGAGCTCAGGAGTTCACAACTAGTCTGAGAAAGAGCAAGACCCTGTCTCTACTAAAAATAGAAAAATTAGCTGGTTGTCCTAGTACACACCAGTAATCCCAGCTGCTCAGGAGGCTGAGGCAAGTGGATCACTTGAACCCAGGAGTTGTGGTTGTGGAATGAACTATGATAATGCCACTGCATTCTAGCCAGGGTAACAGAATAACACTGTCTCAAAAAAGAGAGAGAGAGAGAGAGATTGCTGTCTCTGGAATCAGATTGCCACAATTTAAACCCCAGATTCAGTTCATCACTTACTATCTAGGTGACCTTGAGGAAGTTCCTTAAATTCTCTGTGTTTTTCTCACCTGGAAGATGGAAATAATAGTACCTATTTCATAGAGATTTTTAAATTGCAAATGAGAATATATGCATGTTATTCTACATATATAGAGAGAGAACTTAAATATTATGCCTACTGTATAGTAAGCACTCAGTAGTTAATATTATTGCAATTATACTTTTTACTCGGGTTACCAGTCCCTGTGTCTGTCTTCCTGCCAGACCATCCACCACAGCCAGCATCATTATGATGCCAGGGCCTTGCCCAAGGCTCAGCATGTCGTAGCCATTTGGTAAATGCTTACTGAATTGAATTATCAAGTTTGTTTAAGGTTGAACCACTAGGGTAGTTTAGTAATAGCTTCCCAAGTTCTTTAGTCTTTATTTTTACATTATTATGAAAATGAATAGCTCTCACTTCTGCCATTTGCTGAAGATACATCAATTACCTTATGACAGCAATTTTGAGGTATAGGTTTTTAGTTACATAGATGCAAGGCAATTGAGTCTCAGAGAACGTAAGACTCGCAGGGAGAAAAAGGGAGACAAAGTTCAGAGCCAATATCTTACCTATCACCATGCTGTAAAATAAAGTGTTCACTTATGCAGTGGAAATGACTTTTAGTTCATTGAGAAGGGGCATTTTATAAAAACATGGAACGGCTAACACCTCATGGCTTTGTCGGAATGAGCAGCTCCCCCATGGAGGCCTCCCTGACTCCTGAGCTCACAATTTCCAGTTGGCTCTGAGGATAGGGTTTATCTGTATTTGGAGTCTGGCGAAAGGGGCGCAAAACATTCCATCAGCTTTCCTTGTTTATAATAAGGGCTACATGAAAAGAAAGTTTGGATTACGAATAAATAGCATTTGTTTTATCCCTCTAATTACTTTTTGGCAGTCAGGCTCACAACCCACATCGATGCACGTGTGAATTCAAATGTGCTGTCATGTTGCCCAAAACCCCTCAGGAGAACCTGCAGAGGCAGCCGCCCTTCACTGTGACTGACTGAAGGTGGGAGGTGCTTCTCCCCACCACCCCACAAAGGTGCCCTCACTGACACGTTTATCATAGAAACGCAAACAGGTCACCAGATAATTGTAGCAGTTACTGTCCATCATCATAGATGAAAGAATGATTTCTAAAAGTGTTCCAGCTGGGCCAAGTGGCTCACGCCTATAATCTTAGTACTCTGGGAGGCCAAGGCAGGCAGATGGCTTGAGCTCCGGAGTTGGAGACCAGCCTGAGCAAGAGCGAGACCCTGTCTCTACTAAAAATAAAATAAATGAAGTAGAACAAAAAACCTAGGGCATCATGCTGGCGCCTGTAGTCCCAGCTACTTAGGAAGCTGAATCAAGAGGATCACGTGAGCCCAAGAGTATGACATTGCTGTGAGCTGTGACAGCATAGCACTCAACTCAGGGCAACAGAGACGCTGTCTCTAAGTAAATAAATAAATGTTTTCCAGAGGAAGCAGCTTAACTATTCCTGAACAGTATAGGAAGTCTTATGGCATGAAATCCTAAGGATTCTTCTTTCCCTGAGGAGTTAACTTGGGCTTTTTTTTCTTTTTGAGACAGAGTCTCACTTTGTCACCCTTAGTAGAGTGCTGTGGCATCACAGCTCACAGCAACCTCAAACTCTTGGGCTTAAGCAATTCTCTTGCCTCAGCCTCCCAAGGAGCTGGGACTACAGGCACCCACCACAACACCCAGCTATTTGTTGTTGTAGTTGTAGTTGTCATTGTTTGGCAGGCCCGGGCTGGGTTCAAACCTTCCAGCCCCAGTGTCTGTGCCAGTGCCCTAACCACTGAGCTACAAACCTTGAGCCTAACTTGCCATTTTTTGAGCAACCTGGGCTGCTTTCTGTCCTTCCCCTGCCCTCCATATTAATGCTGAGAAGAATAAGATCCTAGCTTTAAAAGCACATGAAAGTCCTCTCACCTAGAGAGCACATTGAGAGTCTCTCTGAATATTTCCGTAGGTCTTTTTTTCATCTGCACATTTATGAGAACCCTCAAATTTTCCCCCCAGATAAGGAAATAATATGAAATATTCCATGCTGCTTTTCTACCTTAAAAATGTGTAATGATGTTGTACTCTATCAATACATAGAATTTTGTAATGCTTTTAATGACTACGTAGTATTCAATTGTATAGATTTGGAGTAATTTATTATTCCCCTATGAGTTTGAAAAGGACTTTGTTGTTGTTGTTGTTTGCATTTTTAAATTGTTACGAACAATGTACGATGATGTCTTTGACAATCAAATTCAGTAGATAGCCATGAAAAATAGAACCCATGAATGTCATTATGAAATAATATTTTCATTTTTGATAAATGCTTTGATGAATTTGATTAATGTTCAGAAGAGAGATATAATTATTTTTTGAAGATATTATTTTGCTCCACTTTACATGTAAGGAAACCTGTAGGAAAAACTGACTGTAGTTGTGTCATATACCATTCATAAGGAATTGTTCCAACTGATTCATCAGCCGTATGTTTGGGGCAGCAAGGGAGGGGAAAGAATAAGCAACAAAGGATTAATAAGCTTGTTTTTATAAGGAAAGTAACATTGAACATTCATTAGTCACCTCTTACATGTCAAAGACTATAGGCGGGAGATAGAAAAATGAGAAAGACACACTTGGCATCCCTCACCGCACAACACCTGGAAACAAGCAATTACAACACCAGAACAAAGAAGCTCAGAGACTAGTATCTGCCACCTTAAAACCCCAGCCCTCTCGAAATCACCAACGCTGTGCCCCCTCCTTGCCTGCCTTAGTAGCTGAATGCAGCTGGACAAACCCACAACTCAGCTGAAGTCTCATTCAAGTAGCTGTCAGCCTGCAGTGCCTGTGCTCTGGCCATCCTCTTGTGCTCCCATCAGCCCCTGCACTCTTCTCCTATTGTAAACACCGTGTCATACGTTCTTCTTGGCCCTTAAATCTTCAATGTCCCCATTTTCAACCCTTTACACTCAGATGGTGACCTTCTTTATGTTTCATGGAGAACATCACCTGCTCCCACCCTCACTTCTGTCCCCCACCTGCATCTGTGCCCACAGGGTCCTTCCTTCTTCCCTCCTTCCCTCTCTCTGTCCCTTCCTTCTTTCCTTCTTTCCCTCCCATCCGCCTCCTCCCTCCCTCCCTCCCTCCCTTCCTTCCTGCATCAGGGTAGAAGGGCCCCTCCTCTGTCTGTCTAATCCCAACCCCTCTGGCCCACTCAAGAACTCTCTTCTCCCAATTCCTTCCTTCCTCTTTTTTCCTCTCCTGGGTCATCAGTTTTAGGTCTATTCCCTGAATCATTTCCATTAGCCTAGAAAGGTGCTGTAACGTTATCCATTTTATTTAAAACAAAACAAAACAAAAAACCTCTCCTTTGATTCCAAGTCCTCTTTAGTAAAATCACCCCTTTCCTTTGCTATTCTTTACAACAAAACTGCTCCAAAGAATTATACTGTTCTCACTTCCTCTTTTCTCTTCTCTGAATTCCACTCTAATCCTCACTACAAAATGCAAACAGCTCATTGCCAAACTCCGTGGTCATCTCTCAAATTTCATCTTATTCATCCTGTCAGCAGCATTTGACATGCTTGGTTTCTTCTTCCCTTTTTTAAGTAACAGCTTTATTGAGATGTAATTCATCACTGTGAAATTCACCCATCAAAGTTACAATTCGGCAGTTTTGTGGTGAGGAGTTGTGCGGTCAGCATCACTTCTGTCTATGAAACATTTCATCACCCTCGGAAGAAGCCCTGGGCTTGCTCGTGGTCACCTGCCATCACACATTCCCTAGTAGCCACTCATCTCCTTTCTGTGTCTACCCATTTGCGCACTCTGGACATTTCATATGAATGGAGTCATACATGTTTTTTTTGATTCTGCCTCCTTTCACTTAGCATAATGTTTTCAAGATTCACATATGTTATATCATACATCCCTACTTCAATCTTTTTTATGACTGAAGTTATTCCACTGGGTAGATGTACCACATTTTGCTTATCCACACGTGTCTATCACAAGTGTTGGACATTTGAGTTGTTTCTACTTTTTGGCTGTTATGAAAACATCTTCCATGAACATTCATGTAAAAGTCTTCATGGGGATATGTTTTTTGGCCTGCTGGCTCAGAAGGTACCTGTGTTTCCTCGTTGAGACACTTCCCTTGGCCTTTCAGGGTACTTACTCTCCTGGTGCTCTCTCTATCACACTTGCACTCTCAGTCTCCCTAACCGGGTCTTCTCTCTCTAACTTCTAAACCCTGAAGCACTCTGGGAATCAGTTCTTAGTCCCCTTCCCTTCTCTATCTGGCTTCAACCCTCCATGATGACTTTCAATCACTTGGTTTTACAAGGCCATCTACATATGGATGGCTCCCACATTTGTAGATTCGTTCAGGCCTCTCAACCCTGACTTCATCTCTACCTGACTGTCCTACGGGCATCTTAGCCTGAGCATACTCAAAGCAAAACTCTCGATTTCCTTTCCACAGCCTGCACCCCTGCCATCTTTCCTGGATCAGCAGTCCCAGACTCTCAATGCTCAGGCCAACCTTGCAGTCCCCCTTGGCTCCAACCTTGCAGTCCCCCTTGGCTCCAACCTTACAGTCCCCCTTGGCTCCAACCTTGCAGTCCCCCTTGGCTCCAACCTTGCAGCCCTCCTTGGCTCCAACCTTACAGTCCCCCTTGGCTCCAACCTTGCAGTCTTCGGCTCCAACTTTTCAGTCCCCCTTGGCTCCAACCTTGCAGTCCTCCTTGGCTCCAACCTTGCAGTCCCCCTTGGCTCCAACCTTGCAGTCCTTGGCTCCAAACTTTCAGTCCCTCACCAACCTTGCAGTCCCCCTTGGCTCCAACCTTGCAATCCTGGGCTCCAACCTTGCAGTCCTCAGCTCCAAAACTTGCAGTCCCTCTTGGCTCCAACCTTGCAGTCCTCGGTTCCAAACTTGCAGTCCCCCTTGGCTCCAACCTTGCAGTCCTCAGCTCCAATCTTGCAGTCCTCCTTGGCTCCAACCTTGCAGTCCTGGGCTCCAACCTTGCAGTCCCTCTTGGCCCCAACCTTGCAGTCCCCCTTGGCTCCAACCTTGCAGTCCTTGGCTCCAACCTTGCAGTCCTCCTTGGCTCCAACCTTGCAGTCCCCCTTGGCTCCAACCTTGCAGTCCCCCTTGGCTCCAACCTTGCAGTCCTCGGCTCCTACCTTGCAGTTCTTGGATCCAACCTTGCAGTCTTCCCAACCTCTCAATGCTCAGGCCTACCTGGCAGTCCTCCTTGGCTCCTACCTGCCCCACACATCCTATCGAAACCATCAGCATATCCTGCCAGCTCCAACTTTAAAATACGTCCACAAGCTCATCTCTTCTCACCACCTTTCTAGTCAAAGCCAAAGCATCTCAGTTACCTCCCCGCTGGGCCCCTCACATCCACTCACCTTCTATACTCACTCTCCCTGCAGCAGGAAGGGTCCTTTAAAAATGAAAGTTAGGTCACCCCTCTGTTGAGCATCTACAAGTTTTCTGTTTCCTTCAGAGTAAAAGCCAAAATGTTTAGTGGGCTCCATGATCTGGGCCTCCTGTGGCTCAGCTCCCCCCTCTGCTGCCTCTTTCTCCTTGTTCATCCAGCTCCAGCTGCAGAGACCTCCTTGCTGGTTCCCAAACTCATGCATCATGCTTCCTCTTCAGCACCTTTGCCCTGCTCTTCTGCCAGGAAAGCCTCTCCCCAGATGTCCTCCTGAGACACTCTTTCTTTTTCTTTTTTCTTTTCTTTCTGGTTTCTTTCTTTCTTTTTTTTTTTTTTTTGTGACAGTCTCACTTTGTTAAAGCCCTTGTTAGAGTGCTATGGCATCACAACTCACAGCAACCTCAAACTCTTGGGCTTGAGTGATTCTCTTGCCTCAGCCTCCCAAGTAGCTGGGACTACAGGTGCCCACCACAATGCCTGGCTAGTTTTTCTATTCTTAGTAGAGACAGGGTCTTGCTCTTGCTCAGGCTGGTCTCAAATTCCTGACTTCAAGCAATGCACTTGCAATGGCCATCCAGAATGGTAGGACAACAGGCATGAGCCATCACATCCAGCCAGAATTTGTTTTTTGACTTTTGAAATTTGTGCGCAGTTTAATTATGATGATGATCCTAGTTTTATTGGAGGTATATATCTAACTCCTTACACATTTTATTTGCTAGCTGAGCTCATATTTTATATCATAACAAAAGTATTTTATGCTCTCATTAAAAACTTGATAGAGGCATGGTGGCATGTGCCTGTAGTCCCAGCTACTTGGGAGGCTTAGGTGAGAGAATCTACTGAGCCCAGGAGTTTGAGACCACAGTGAGCTATGATCACACCACTGAGCTCCCACCTGGGTAACAGACTGAGACCTTATCACTAAAAGAGAAACAAAAAACTTTTAGATATTTTAATGACTGAATAACCCTTTCATCATAATTTACCTATTGTAGTAATTTGGTTATTTAGAATCCTTACATTCTTGCTCTGTTATAAATAACATAAAAAATATGATAAACTTAGCTTTTGTCTAGTTTTATCCTCGAATCTGACTTTTTCCTAAGGCTATATTGCTAGAATGCTCCAGCCAATGCCGGAGAGGTAAGTTTAAAGAAAAGAAGGTTTTAACTACTGATACGGAGAAAGAAAAAAAAAGAGAAAGAGAAAATGGGTTGTATTATGAAAGGTAGTACGATTTTCATCTAGAAATTCCATTCCTTCTTGCAATTCTCACATTTAACATGTAACCAAATATATAGACTAAGGGTGAAACACAGTGACTACCGTCTACCTCAGTTCTAACTATCACTTTGCTACTAACTCACTGGGACAAATAACTCAAACTCTTTGTGCCTCAGTGTCCTCATCTTTGAAATGACAATAATAATAGCTCCTGACTCCTTGGATGGTTGAGAGAATTAAAGGGATTGGTTTAGGTAAATCTCTTAGAACTATGCCTGGCCCAGAATAAGCATACATTAGATGTTTATTCATCACAGCAGCAGCACACGGATTTAAAAGAACATTTTCTAATTTTACTTTCTCAAAGGACATTCTTTTGTTTTGACTCCCTTGACATCTTAAATACTAAACTACCTCAAAATGCTACAATTAGAACGACCGCAAACCTGCAAACACATGCCTGGAATGTGCTCTTTCTAAGATTCCTGCAATTGTTTGTATTTTAGTTGTGCACATAAATTGCCCAGCATGTACCTGGATCTTTATCTGAAAGAGCCCATGCAGAATTCTTCTGAGCAAAGTATTTTTCATAGATGGTCTACAGGATTTTATCATTTTTTTTTCAAGTACAAAAGTTACAAGACAACTTAAGAAATGAAGAAATAACTAAAGGAGCGAAGTGTGGTGCCAAGTCGTGGACATCAGTTATAACTCCGGTGGAGAGCGAAAGCTGATCACACCAGTCTGTACCCCAAACCCCTGGTTGTTTTGCAGCCACAGGCAGGTTATGAGGGAGGCTGGACTCGTCTCCCCATGCATGGTCACTCCACCTGTCACAGTCAGGGCTTTTGACCCTGTGTGGAGTCCCCGCCCAGCAGAGCTTACCTGAACCCAGTGGAGTCGGTAGTGACTCTCGCCTAGACAAGGCAGACCTGATGGCCTCCCTGGCCCACTTCTGCTAAATTCATAGCTCATCTTGATCCAGTTAAGTCTTAATGTGCTGGAGCCACAGAGTGAAGATAGAACCAGAGGAGCAGGAAGAGATGTGTCGCCTCGGTAGGCGTCTTCCTACTTGTCCCTCTAAAGCAGGACTTTCTTGAGGACCACTGATAACTTCGAATCAGATACCCCTTTTTAAGGCAGGCTGTCCTGTGCATTATGGAATGTTCATCACCCGCCTGGCCTCCGCCTCCCCATTCTCTCAGCACACACTTGTCTCCATCGTGACACATCTCTAGACGAAATCGGCTCTGGGTGGGAGCCATTGCTTTTAAAGCCACACTGTGATAACATGCCCACCTGTATCACCAGCCTTGGCTGACTGGTGTCAGACACTCCTCCTCAGAGAGTTCAGTGCTGAGAAGCGACTATAAGTGCCACCTTCAATTAGTGTCTCAAATTGTTTTTAAGACACTAAATTTTAATTCAATACTACACTATCTGGGCTCTGACCAGCATAACCAGAAGCATACACATAAAACTATTCCCTGTACATATATTATAAGGACAGGAATATTATAAATTTATTTTGGCTCAAATCATGAGTTTCTAAAGAGCTCAGTCCCAGCTAAAGTCATGAAAATGTTTTTTACTTTTTCCTCCATTACTATATGTGAACTAAAATTAATTACATCAGCAAGACAGCAGGTTTTAAAATTTTATCACATTATCTTCATTTTTTCCAATAGTCATTTCTATAGTGAAGATGTAGTCTCCAGGTACATCTTCAAGAAGACATATTGCCGGGCACAGGGCCTTGTGCCTGTGATCCTAACAGTTGGAAGACCAAGGCGGGTAGATTGCCTGAGCTCATGAGTTCGAGACCAGCCTAAGCAAGAGCGAGACCCCCGTCTCTACTAAAAACATAGAAGAACTACCCAACTACTTGGGAGGCTGAGGCAAGATAATCACCTAAACCCAAGAGCTGGAAGTTGCTGTGAGCTGTGATGCCACGGCACACTAAGAAGGGTGACAAAGTGAGACTTTGTCTCTAAAAAAAAAAAAAAAAAGAAAGAAAGAAAAACTAGCCAGTTATGGTGGCAAGCACCTGTAGTTCCAGCTACTCTTAGGAGGCTAAGGCAAGAGGATTTCTTGAGCCCAGGAGTTTGAGGTTGCTGTGAGCTGTGATGCCAGGGTATTCAAACCCAGGGCTGCTGAGGGAGACTCTGTCTCAGACAAGAAAAACCAAAACAAGGATACCATTAGTCCTCTTTGAAAACTTTCATTCCTTTGAAATAATGCATGTATTTTTCATACTTGTAGTAGTCTGAGAGTTCCTGAGCTATTTTCCCCTCCCCCGCAATTCTGATCTTTCATAAACTACATGTGGTGTTTTCACAAGCTCAGTTCTTTGTACTACTTCAATATATAAATAACAAGTTTATATGTTAAAGTTCATGGTTAATGACAATCATGCCTATGTTATTTCTATAGAAATTATATCATCACAAAAATACTCTAAGCCGCAGCGTAGTGGATGCTGGTGCCTGAGTTCTGAGTGATTTGCATTAGAAAGGCTGTTTTAATATAACTAGACAGATGGAATACAGTCTCTTTTTTTCCTTAGAACATTCCACCTTTATAAAAGTTTGGAGTTCTATAATTCATTCAGCAATTTTTCACTGAATCTAAAACATCATCTCCTTGTTTTAATGCTGTGAAATGTTGTCAAACAACTACACTTGTGTTTGCTTTAATGTTGAGAGAACTAAGTCTAATAGCTAATTTGTTTGAAATCTTATTGTTTTTCTCAGTGTTTTAATTGATTTTTTAATCTCTATTCTTATGAAAAATAACTACATTCAAAAGAAATCCCCTTTTGAAATATATAATAGCATATGCAAATTTATACTTATCATGTTCTCTTACTCTTTATCTTAATATTTCTTTTTAAAACGTTATATTGGCATTTTTATTATTTTTTTTTTTGAGACCAAGTCTTATTCTGTTGCCCTGGATAGAGTGTTATGGCGTAATAGCTCACAGCAACTTCAAACACTTGGGCTCAAGTGACCCTCTTGCCTCAGTCTCTCAAGTAGCTGGGACTACAGGAATGTGTCACCATGCCTGGCTAGTGTTTCTCTTTTGTTAGAAGAGACCTCCTCTCACTCTTGCTGGGGCTGGTCTCAAACGCCTAAGCTTAAACAATCCGCTTGCCTCAGCCTTTCCCAGTGTTAGGATTACAGGCGTGAGCCACTGTGCCCAGCCAGTGTTGAGATTCTTGAGCATTTCTAAGAGAGCAAATTGTGAGTTTTCTCAACACACACAACGAAAGTATGTGAGCTAATGCATGCGTTGGTGAGTTGACTTTCACCACTCCATAGCATATACATCATTCAAAACATGTTGTATCTGATATATACAATTTTTGTCAGCAAAAAAGTAATCTTGGCAAATATTATGGACTAGATATGTTTTTGTAAGTTTAAAAATTTTCCAATTTTTCCTTGCTCTCCTTGATTTTCATGAGCTTACCAAATGCTCTTCAGAGAAATGCCATGGACAATTGACAGTCCTGAGATTTGGGAACATTTTACAGGACAACAGTAGTCATAAAGCTAGCATTTATGGAGTGACCACTTTGCTCTATGCTACATGTCACTTTTTCCCAAATAATGTTTGTATATTTCGTTTGCACCATTTGACATTAATTTTTAATTGATATTATTTTTAACAGACAAATCATAATTGTACATATTTATTCACATATTATTGTTTATGTAATGCTCACAGAGGCATGAATTTATTCAGTATGTATGTTAATAATTGTTCCCATATTACTTTTTTAATTGTCTATGAGACTAGCCTCGAGGACAGTATCGTGAAACAATTTTGTAGTTCAAAGTGCATTTTGACAAAATTTATTTATTAATAGATCCAAATCGTCCCTAGCCTTTATGTTTAATGTTAAAAATAATAATAATAAAAAGAAGAAGAGGGGGAGAAGGAAGAAAAAGAGGAAATAAAAGGAGGAGGCTCTAATTCTCTCTAGAGATCTAGTTGAAGCCACCTAACCATAGAGGCACAAGACAACCAAGGTTAAGTTATCAGACAACGTGCAATCAGGGGTAGGCTACGTGGGTGGTGTGTTGCAAGGATTCCAAGCCGGGAAAGGTCACGAAGACCTGAGATTAGGGAAATTCCAGGGGCAACGGAATTATCTCAGCCCCACGGGATGTTAGGGGAGGTTTGCTCGTAGGCAGTTGGTGAGTGGCCAGCGATGAACAGAAGATATTCTGGGTGTGAGGACAAGCCTGGGAAAAGTCCTGGAGACAAGAAGAATCTTCCAGGGTAACAAACACAAGGGATCTAAGCATTTGGATTTTTTCCCGCAATTCTGACATCGTGTTTTTATACTTCAAAATATTAAAGAAGGTTGATCATATTCATGTTCTTTCTCATCTAAAATAAAAGAGCATGAGGATATTTCTGGGATTGGGAGAAGTAGAACTTCACATGTAGTCTGAAAAATCAGTACATCCTGTGTTCTTTGGGACACCTGTGTGTTGCCAATGCTTCCAGACATGTAGGAGAACTAAAAAGATTGTGTTTTTCCTGTTTATGACCTTCACCAAAAATTTAGTAGACCATATTTAGCCTTACAAAAGAGAATTACAATGGAAGCCAGCAGCAAACTCGTGTATTTTACATTGGTAATAAATATTTCTGGTCACTTTTCTGACCTTGAGATTCTTTATTTTGATGATTCTCAGGCTTGTTTTCCCCTGCCATTCTCCAACTATTTTTCCCCTTCACTCCAAGTTGCCAGTCTGATAAACGCCCAGTGGTTATTCTAAGGAGGGGTAGACCAGGGAAAGATTTGGGTCAGAATCCCAGAGAAGGGTCTGGGCTATATATGGTTCAGAAGTTCCCCTTGGCATTATTAGTATCTCCCCAACCTGTGCCCTTTGCTATATAATGATCTTTATACGTATTTTAAATTCTGTGCCAAGCTTGATATTTTCCGGGCTGTTATTAATACATTGGATGATTAGTTAATCAGAATGAATTATCTTTTTTCCAAAAACTTAATTTAAAACACTTTTAAATTTATCTTTTTTGCTTTCTCTTTTTTTAAAAAAACATGTTATTTTCTAGATCCTGAAGTCCAGGAGTGAGGGGTCTGTTCAGGCCCACAGGGTCCCACAACCAGATCTATCTGACGGCATTCCTCAGGTCAGCCTGTGGCTACGTCGTAGAAAACCCCGCTCGGAAGATGTGAACTCAGCAGAGGACGCAAGTGGTGCCAAGCTGGTATCCAGGTTGGCATGTTCTCTTTGCCTATATACTATGTGTTGAATTATCCACTCTGATGTACATACAGGCCCACCATGAGCTATGTATGTCTCCTTGTACCTGCCACTGGGGCCAATAGGATATAAATCAGTAATAGTTCTTATCACAAAAGCGTTCTCAGTTTTTTGTTTTCTGGATTGAAACATGTTAGTTAATCACTAAGACCATTCGGGGCTCACAGTTAAAGAGTTCTTTATATAGTTAGGTATTTATTTATTTGTTTGTTTGTTTTTTGAGATAGAATCTTGCTCTGTCACCCTGAATCGAATGCTATGGTGTCACAACTCACAGCAACCTCAAACTCTGGGCTCAAGCAATCCCTTTGCCACAGCCTCCTGAGTAGCTGAGACTACAGGCACCTGCCAGAATGCCCCACTAGTTTTTCTATTTTTAGGGGAGCTGGGGTCTTGCTCTTCCTCAGG
The DNA here is from genome assembly GCA_963574575.1 of Galagoides demidoff. Taxonomy (NCBI): domain Eukaryota; kingdom Metazoa; phylum Chordata; class Mammalia; order Primates; family Galagidae; genus Galagoides; species Galagoides demidoff. The sequence goes on along the minus strand of CAUYQV010027768.1, from coordinate 6,048 downwards.
CTGGTCTCAAACTCCTGAACTCAAGGAATCCACCTGCCTCAGCCTCCCACAGTGCTAAGATGCCAGGTGTGAGCCACTCCACCCAGCCTTAAAGAGTCATTTAAACAGTTATTCTCTGTATACCTTTCCATACTATGTTCAATAGAAAATAGTATCTGCTGTTTAAAGTGGAGATCAGAGTTGTCCAGAGCCAACTCTCACAAGCTAATTTAAGTCATTAAGAGGAGAAATAATGTAGGTAAGGAGCTTGCCACTTTGGACTGCCTTATAGAAGACATGGAATTTGGGCTGGATTAAAAAGATGAAGATAGTTTAGATGGGAAAGATGACGAGGGTAACGTTGACAAGTCCAGTTAGGAGGCATCAGGGGCATTTTGGAAGGAGTGAACTGGAATCAGTTGGAGGTAAGGCTGGGAAAGGTGGGCGGAGGCCAGGCCATGGAGGATCTTGAAGGCCTGGCTTAAGCATTTTTGCATTCCATCTTTTCATTCATTGAACAAACCAGGGAGTTTGTCTCCTTCCAGGAACTACTGTAAGACAGGAGATGCAGCAGTGACCAGAGCCAGTCAGGCCACTGTTGACGAGCCTTACGTCTAATGGGGAAAGCAGTAACGAGACACAATAGAAAAGGCCTGTGAGGAAGAGGATTTCTGCTCTGATAAATGAGGGGCATTAAGAAACTGTCACAGGTTAATGGAACGGACTGACTGGGAAGACCGTTTTAGTTTGGGTCGTCAGGTAAGGCCCAGTCTGACGTAGGAGGAGGAGGAGTCTGGGAAGATCAAGGGAAGAGCATTCCAGGCAGAGGCTATAGCAAATGCAAAAGAAGTGCAGGAGGAGAAGCTTGGTTTCATCCTGTAGGTGACAGGAGGCCAGTGAGAGTTTGAGCTCCCTAGGGGAGGGTGCTGGGTATGACAGGGAATTGGTATATTAGGAAAATCAGTGTGTAGTTGAGATGGAGGAGGGGAAGTTTGGAGGCAGTGATGGTGTTGGTTCCTTCAACAGATACTAATCTGTATTGAGCTCTAGTTAAGTGGTATTTACTGGAGAGACCTGAGGCCTGCTCTTAGGGAAACAGAAGAAAAGTGAATAAAAATGTAATAATAATCTTAAAAGACATACTTACTAGGCGTTTATTATGTACCAGGCACTGTGAAATGGGCTGGTGATAAAATCTTAAATAAGATTCAGATGCTTCCCTTGAGAAACGTAAAATACCATTCACAGGATGACAAGGACGGAGGAAGGGCACGGGACTAAGGGGGAGGAGAGGGGTAGAGCAGGTTTCCAAGAGAGCACGACTTTTGAACTCAGGTCAGTGGGATAAGTAGAAGTTTATCGGGTAGAGAAATAGAGATAAGGGTGCACTTGGAAGGAAAAATACGTGTAAGGACATTCAGGGCAGTGAGGACGATGTGGAGGAGAACTACTCATGCAGGGGCCGGTTCAGAACATCTGGGTTTTAGAATGTAAAATGTAGGGAAGTGTGAAGGTGGGTTCAAAGAGGTCAGGTCAGGAAAAACTATATCCCAGATTCAGGAGTTCTGATTTTCTCTTGAAAGGAATGGGGAGTAATTGCAGAAATAAGAGAAAGAAAATTATATATATATGATATATATTATATAGATAGATAGATAGATAAAATATATCTAAACAGTCACAGAAGCTGTGTAGGAAAATGATATAAACAGACTTGTATAAACAGACACTAATGTGGAGGGAAAAATTAAAGGGAAGAGTAAGAGGGACTGGGAGCCCAGCATGGAGGCTGCTGGGGTAGTTCAATGCAAAGTCTGAGCCTCTGTGGAGTCATTGTTGTTGGTTACTGAACATGAGGAGACAGGGTAAGTCTTCGTCCCTTAAAGGAGTATGAGGGACTAGGCTATTGCTTATAGGAAGACGTAATCCAGAAGGGACTGGAATTATTTTTTAAGTCTTTCGATTTTTATTTACTCAAGAAAGCTTCGTTTTCCATTTTAGCTTGCTGACTTTAACACTTTTACGTTTTCTGTTTCTCCATAAGGAACGCATAGTTGACCTTGTCACGAACACCCTTAGCAGGCATGGATCCCCCAAAGGCCCTGCTGACATGTTTTGTTGTTTTAGATAACCTCATAAGAACTTGAGGTCTTGCAGCATGAACCCCACAAAGTCTGCCTGGGCACAGGCCACGTGCAGATTTTGGTGCCTTCCCAACCTTCTTGGGTGTAATGGTAAACAATTCTATTACCAGGGGTTGGGGACAGCCTAGTTTTGTTAGAGCTGTATTGTAGGAAAGCCTAGGACTGTATGTGGAACACTGAACCTTTCTCAGAGCCTTTAGACAGCTTCCTGGAAGTGGAAAAAGAAAGCAATGGCAAGTTCAAAGGTCAAATGTGACTGCAAGACAGGAAGTTGCATCAGAACTGGTGACGTGGTGCAAAAAGTGCCTCTGTGTTGCCTGAAAGTCAGGATTGCAGTTTTTTAATGTTTATTTTGTTTCACTTGGGGTATTATAATTTTAATGAACTGCATGTAGGTAGGTTTATATGCTTAATGAGCAAAGCCAGGAGAGAGGAAGAAGCTGGTGTTGCAAGCCCAGAGAGCATAGAACAAGGACCTCTAGGAGGGAATCCAAAGACCAGGTGGCAACACCTCATGCAAGGCAGATTGGGCCGTGCACATCTACAAGGACACCCTTCACGTTACGCTCTGTGAACAAGCAGTGCTGGGCACTGAACCATCTGCACAGCAGAGGGGGAAGGTCCTAAGCAGTTGGGGTATCAGCCTTGGCCAATGAGGAAAAGTTAAGAAAAGAATAAGGGACAAAACACTAGGTCTTTTAAAAGTTTTCTTCTCTAGTTTAAAAACCAAGGTCCAGTGGGTAGGTAACAAGAGCTAGCATACATATTATCTTACCAAACTACTTTGTAAAGAATTATATATATCAAGAATGCCGTTAAGTGAAATAATGAAAAATTAGATGTTTGTTGTTTATATTATTTTATTTATCTAATCGGAAAATAAAGGTAAAAAAGTTCCTTGCTTCGAAAAGAACTTTCTGTTTTGGAGAATGAATTTGTATTTCTGACATACAAATCAAGAAGCAAGATTATGGAGGGAGGCTCGGCTAACCAGTGCTCTAGTTACTATTTGTTCCTCTGGTTAGAATGTTATAGACTCAGTTAAAAATACACATTTGTCATCTACTTGGAGGGCTGAGGCAGGAGGATTGCTTGAGCCAAGGACTTTGAGGTTGCCCTGAACTTGACAGCATCAATGTACTCTCAAAACCCTATCTCAGAAAAAAAAAAGTGATATTTACAAATTTCTTATATGCAGTTTTTTAAAGTACAGCCAAGCAACCTTAAAAGTATAGGTTAGAGGTTTCATGTTTACCTGGATAGAGCTGGAACATATTCTTCTTAGCAAAGTATCTCAAGAATGTAAGAAAAAGTATCCAATGTACACAGCCCTACTATGAAATTAAGAAAGCTATAACCCAATTATAGCCCAAGAATATGGGGAAAGGGGAGAGGAAGGGGAAGAGGGAGCATGGGTGGAGGGAGGGTGATTGGTGGGATCATGCCTATAGTTCATCTTATAAGGATACATGTGAATCTTTCTAAATGTAGAATATAAATGTCTTAACACAATAACTAGGAAAATGACATGAAGGCTATGTTAACCAGTTTGATGAAAATATTTCAAATTGTATATAAAAACAGCACACTGTACCCCATGACAGTATTAATGTACACAGCTATGATTTAATAAATAAATAAATAAATAAAAATAGCAGGGTGTTGTGGCAGGTACCTGAAGTACCAGCTACTTGGGAGGCTAAGGCAAGAGAATCGCTTGAGCCCAAGAGTTTGAGGTTACTATGAGCTATGGTGCCATGGCTCTCTACCAGGGACAACAAAGTCAGACTCTGTCTCAAAAAAAAAAAAAAAAGAAAAGGAAAAGATGGCTTGGCACCTGTGGCTCAAGCAGCTAAGGCACCAGCCACTTACGCCTGAGCTGGCAGGTTCAAATCCAGCCAGGGCCCACCAGACAACAATGACAGTTGCAACCAAAAAATAGCCAGGCATTGTGATGGGTGCCTGTAGTCCCACCTACTTGGGAGGTAGAGGCAGAAGAATCACTTGAGCCCAGGAGTTGGAGGTTGCTCTGAGCTGTGATGCTACAGCACTCTACCCAGGGGGACAGCTTGAGGCTCTATCTCAAAAACAAAAAGACTGTACTTCCACTTTTGGATACTGCCTCACTTCTGTGCTTCCTTCTCAGCCCAAATTCCTCAAAAGAGTTGTCTATACTTATAGACTCAAATTTTGATCCTTTCATTGTGTTTTGAACCTGATTTACTCAGGCTTTTGTTCTTTCTACTTAAACTGCTCTTATCAAGGTCATGAATGAATTCTACTCACAGGACTTTTGAATCATCTTATTTCTTGACCTGTCAGCAGCATTTGACAAACTTGATCACTTTTTCATACTTTGATTCACTTCCTCTTCTTGGCTTCAAGGACATTAGTTGTAATGATGTCCCCTCTCTCATTCCTTACATTGGTGATTTGTGTCTTATCCCCCCCCCAACCAGCTGATTAATCTACTGCATGGGAGGGGAAAATAGTTCCACTCTATCCTTCTGGGTTCTTTAGCTGAGCTACAAATTATAATAACTTGATGTAAAACACAATAATAGGAGAAAAGTACACAGATTTATTATATACCTCACGAAGGGAACATGACTACTCAAAACCCAATGATATCTAGACGCTTATACAGTCATGCATTGCTTAAAGACAGGAGTACATTCTGAGAAATGCGTGGTTAGGTGGTTTTGTCATTGTGTAAATTTTGGGATATACTAACATAATCTTTGATGCCACAACCTACTCCATACCTAAGTTACACAGTTGATAGGCTATTACTCCTAGGCTATAATCTTCTTACAGCATGCTACTGTACTGAATATTATAGGGTGCTAAATAGGCTGGCACACTGGCTCATACCTGTAATCCTAGCATTCTGGGAGGCCAGGGCAGGAGGATCACTTGAGCTCAGGAGTTCAGATCAGCCTAAGCAAGAGCAAGAGCAAGAGCTTATCTCTACTAAAAGTAGAAAACTTAGCCGGGTATTGTGGCAGGTGCCTGAAATCCCAGCTACTTGGGCAGATGAGACAGGAGGATTGCTGGAACCCAAGAGACTGAGGTTGCTGTGATCTAGGCATATGCCATGACACACCAGCCTGGATAATAGAGCTAGACTATGTCTCAAAAAACATTATGTTAAATGAAAGAAGTTAAACACAAAAATCCATATATTGTATGGATTTATTCATGTAAATTATCCAGAAAAGTCAAATCCATAGAGACAGTAAGCAGATTAGTAGTTATAAAGGGCTGAAAAGTAGGAGGCAATGGGGAGTGACTACTAATAGATATGGTTTTTATGGCGGGTATAATTAAAATGTTTTCAGATTAAATAGGGTGATAGTTACATAACTCTGAATATATTAAAACCCCCTGATTGTACAATTTGAGGGAGTTACTTTTATGTTATGGAAATTATATTACATATACTATCTCAAAAATATTCATTAAAATGTATAAAGCCAACTGTACCAATAGGAATTCCAGCTGTTAAAACTATCAGTCACCTTGGCTCGGTGCCTGTATTTCAGTGGCTAGGATGCCAGCCACATATACCAGAGCTGGTGGTTTCGAATCCACCCTGGGCCTGTGAAACAATCATGACAACTACAACCAAAAAATAGCCAGGTGTTGTGGGGGGCTCCTGTAGTCCCAGCTACTTGGGAGGCTGAGGCAAGAGAATCGCTTAAGAGTTTGAGGTTGCTGTGAACTGTGACACCACAGCACTCTACCAAGGTGACATAGTAAGACTGTCTCAAAAAAAAAAAAATTTTTTTTTGTAATTTGTCTTTTATTCATTTATTTTCATTTTTATTTGCAGAGGAATTTAATTAGCAGGGGTCTGGGATCCTTATCAAAGGCTCCCAATTGCACGTCTAAGGTGCTTTCCATCAAGCATCACAAAAGACAA
>CAUYQV010027767.1:0-19766 GCA_963574575.1 Galagoides demidoff | reverse complement strand
GAAGGGTCTCTGATTGTGTGTGTGAAAACACCACACTGTACCCCAGAAGTGCATTAATGTACACAGTTACCATTCAATTAAATAATAATAATAATAATAAAAAAGAAAAGAAATGTCCCTTCTATACTTATTTTCTCAAGTGTTCTGATCATGAATGGATGCTGGATATTATCAAAAGCATTTTCTTCATCAGTTGAGAGAATCATATGGTCTTTGTTTTTTATTTTGTTTATGCAGTGTATTATATTTATAGATTTATGTATATTGAACCAGCCTTGAGACCCTGGGATAAAACCCACTTGGTCATGGTGTATAATTTGTTTGATGTGTTGCTGGATTCTGTTTGCTAGGATCTTATTGAATATTTTCGCATCAATATTCATTAGTGATATTGGTCTGTAGTTTTATTTTTTGTTGGGTCTTTTCCTGGTTTGGCGATACTTGCTTCATAAAACATGTTGGGTAGTATTCCTTCTTTTTAAAGGTTAAATAATAAAGGTACTAGTTCCTCTTTAAAGGTTTTTTAGAATTCTGATGTGAAGCCATCTGGTCCTGGACTTTTCTTTTTGAGGAGATTTTGTATAGTTTATGCTATTTCAGAACTTGATACAGGCCTGTTCAACATTTCCCCTTCATTCTTCATTTTCCCTTCTAAATCTAGGAAGGTGGCATGCTTCCAAATACTGGTCTATTTCCTTCAGATTTATGTATTTCTGACAATAGAGTTTCTTGCAGTATTCATTAAGAATTTTTTGAATTTCTGAGTAGTGTGTTATTATTTCATCTTTGCCATTTCTGATTGATGTAAGTAGAGTTTTCACTCTTTTATTTCTGGTTAGGTTAGCCAAAGGTTTATCTATTTTATTGACCTTTTCAAAAAGCCAACTTTCAAATTTAATGATCTGTTGTATAATCCTTTTGTTTTCAATTTCATTTAATTCTGCTCTAATTTTGGTTATTTCTTTTCTTCTGTTGGGTTTGGTGTTAGAATGTTCTTCCTTTTCCAGTTGCTTGAGATGTCCTATTGAGTTGTAAACTTTCTCTCTTTCTGTTCTCTTGAGGAAGGCTTGCAGTACTATAAATTTCCCTCTTAGTACTGCCTTTGAGGTATCCCAGAGGTTCTGGTAATTCCTATCTTTTTTTTATCATCTTGTTCCACAAATTTGGTAATTTACTTCTTAATCTCATTTTTGACCCTGCTATCATTCAGCATAAGGTTATTTAGTTTCCACGTTTTTGTATGAGTATGCAGATTCCTATTGTTACTGAGTTCAAGTTTTATTCCATGATGGTTCGAGAATATGCAAGGAATAATTTCTATTCTTTTAAACTTGTGATCAGTTTTGAAGGATGTTCCATGGGCTGATGAGAAGAATATGTGTTCAATTTTGTTAGCATGAAATGTTCTGTAGATGTCTGTTAAATCCAAATTTGAATGGTTAAGTTTAAATCTAAAATGTTTTTGCCGAGTTTCTTATTGGAGGATCTATCCAACACTGCCAAAGGAATGTTAAAATCTCTGAGTATTGTGGTGCTGGAGGAAATCAAGTTGCTCGTGTCTTGTTAGTCTCTCTTATAAATCAAGGTACATTCTAGATGGGTGCATAAATGTTAATAATTGAAATCTCATCATTTTGAGTGTTACCCTCAACAAATATGAAGTGACCATCCTTATCTTTCTTTACTTTTATTGGTTTAAAGTTTATTGTATCTGTGAATAAAATTGCAACACCTGCCTTTTCTGATTTCCATTTGCCTGAAATAGAGATGACCATGCCTTCACCTTGAGTCTATATTTATCTTTTAAGGTAAGAAGAGATTCTTGTATGCAGCACAATTCTGGCCTGAGTTTTTTGTGTCCATTCAACCAACCTGTGACTCTTTAGAGGACAATTTAAACCATTCACATTAATTGAGAATATTAATAAGCCTGGTAGAATTTTGGGTGTTGAGTTTTTTGAAATTCCAGTGGACTCTGTTAATCCTTTTGCCACTGTGGAAGTTGGAATTTGATGAAACGTTTCTTGTGAGTTTACTTTTGTGGTAGAGGATTGTGCTGGTTATTAAGGAGGATAGTTCTGAGAATATCTTGGAGAGCTGGTCTAGCTATGGCAAATTTCTTCAATATGTGAATGTTATTAAAGTATTTAATTTCTCTGTCATAAATGAAACTCAGTTTAGCTGGATACAGGATCTTGGGTTGAAAATTATTTTGTTTTAGGAGATTAAATGTTGATGACCATCCTCTTCTATCTTGAAAGTTTTCAGCAGAGAGATCTGCAGTCATTCTAATATTCCTTCCCTTGTAGGTTATGGTTTTCTTACATCTGGCTGCTTTCAGAATTTTCTCCTTCATATTAACATTGGCAAAGTTAGTTGTAATGTGTCTGGGTGATGTCTTATTTGGATTGAGTCATGCTGGGGTTCTGAAACTGTCTGCTATCTGAATTCAGAATCTCTTGACATGTCTGGGAAGTTCTCTTTGATTATTTCATAGAGTAGAGCATCTGGGCCTTTCAAAGCCAGTTGGTCACCTTCTGGAATTCCTACAAGGCAAATATTAGTTTTCTTTGAATTATCCCAGAGCTCTCTGAGAGAATGATCCATTTCTGCTGTCCACTTTTCTCCCTCTTTGATCATTTGGGAGTGTTCAAAAGCTTTGTCTTCAATGTCAGAAATCCTTTCTTCTGCCTGCTCCATTCTGTTACTGAGGGATTCTACTGTATGTCTCAGATCTTTGAGGGCTGCAAGTTCTTATCTCAATGTGTCAAATCTTTGGTGATTTTGTCTTTGAATTCATTGAATTCTTGAGACAACTTTTTGAAATGCTCCTTGAATTTTTAATTCCAACTTTACCTCCATTCTATTCATCTTATTTGCAATCCAAATTCTGAATTCAATTTCTGACATCTCAGTCATTTGTTTATGAATGTAATCTTCTGGTGTATCTGCCATATTATTCCTTGGGGGAGTTGATCTACTCTGATTATTCATGTTGCTGGGGTTTTCCCACTGATTCCACCCCATGATTATTTTACACCATTGGCTAGATGAGCAGATAAGGTGAAGTTGTGTTGGGGGCTCCTGCAGTCGGGATGAACCAGCTCTTTGCCCAAGAGCTGGGACTGGTGTCCGTACCTTTTCCCCTAGAGCTTTGCAAAGGACCCATATAGTGCTATAGCTTGAGACACTGGGGAATTGCTTGGTGTGGTGGGACTAAGTGGCTCTGTCTTGTTTTTAGCTGGTCTCTGTCCACTTCTAGTGAAACAGTGACTCTGGGTTAAAGTCTCAGCTTTAGAAAAATACCAGCAATTAAGTCACCTCATCCCTCATGGGCAACAACTGGAAAAGGAAAATCAAACCTTCCCACAACCACACACCCAGGGTATCACTTCTGATAGTCCTCAGGTGATTGGCCCAGGTCAAGAATTCCAAAACAATTGTCCCAATCAGCACCTAGTCTCAAGTGGAAGAGTTCAAAAGGTCTCCAGCAATTAGAAAGCAGGAGTCTGCTGATAACTTGAGTTTGACTCACTCTGATGCCCCATGGAGTCAGAAGGACCCACCCAGCAAATGAATTAGTCTGGGAAAGTTGATGCCTCCTTCCCCACCTTACACCTCTGTTATACCCAGTCACTGGTAACCCCTCAGGGCTGTGACCTAGTTCCCTCCAATGAGCAGATGCTCCAGGGGGTTGTGCCTGCCTGAGTCACAGGGAGATCTATGTCTACTCTGCCAGACCATCGCATTCTGCCACCAGCCATCAGGGGGACCTGAAACCTCACAACCTTGGGTACTTAATGGAAGCTGGGACAGTTCACTCAGTTCTAGCCTCACCCCAGATTGATGTTGCTACCTCTTATAAGCTGGCAGAATTAGCAATTCTGTCGCAGCTATATTCTCCTGTGGGCCTCCTCTGTTTGAGTTCACAGACACTGTGATTCAGCCCTGCCCTGTGCCACTGCTGTTGCCCCAGTTCTCATGGAGCTGGCATCTCTGTCTCAGCTAGACTCTGTGTGGGGGTGGGCGAAGTTAAAGCTCACATTCAACTCTCAAATCTTGCCTTTCCCTGGGCTGACTGCTTTTATTTCAGCTATGATCCCCTGTGAGCCCAGTACTTCTTAGGCTCACTAAAGCAGTACTTTTGACTCAGCTCCACCCTGGGAGTATGTCATCTCTGCCCCCACATATTCTAGTCTCTGTCCCACCAAGTCTGCTGGGTAGATACCTCCTCAGGCATACCCTTTACTCACAGAGCCTGCATTTCAGTCCCAGATCTGTTTCATCAGTGGGTACCAACTTTTGCCAAGAGAGGCGGAGATATCCTCTGCCAAATATCCCCAGGGGTGTGAGTCTTATTATTCCTGCTGCTGCTCTGCACAGCAAGACACCACTTCTCCTTCTCCCTCTCGGTCCACAGTCCTCTTTTTACCCCCATGTCACACAATCATCACAGACCTGCAACAGCCCATGCCTATCCACACCTCTTGAGAAAATGGCCAAGAATCTGGACTCCCTGGGGGACAGGCTTCCATACCTCTGGGTGAAAGGGGAGGGAAGAGCTGGGAGTTTAGAACTGCAGGTAGAGAATTTATACAGTTTTATGCCTGGTGGGAAAGTGCCACTAGTGTTAGTGGGTCCTCTCTGGGGAAGGACTTCCAGTTTTTAGAGGGTCTCTCCCATGGGATAAAATAGGAGGATGTCAGAACTCTGCTCACTTGTTTGTAGAAAGTATACTGCAAGCTGCTCTCATGGGGGAGGGGACTCCCATCCACTTGGCGATGGATTTTGTACCTACTATTTGTTTCCTTGGGGTCATAGCTTGCCTTAGCAGGGTTGATGTGCATTCTTCAACCTTCTCTCTTGGCTCAGCTCCAAACCATCAGCTTACTTGCAGAGCTTCTGTCCTTTAACTCTCCTTCTGGATAGGAGCCTCTGTGGAAAGCTGGTTCCAGTTGGCCATCTTGCCTCCACCTCCTGATTTTTTTTTTTATTTTCTCCAAATGATTGTTCTTTATGGACATATCAAAAACTGTGCCTGGATAGTATATTTAAGTTCCTTGAACTTCAAAGATTAATAGAAAACTAGTGATGGAATTTCTTATGGTAGAAAGATTGTTCCTTCAAGTTAAGATAACAGTATATGAAAAATGAAATCCAAAGAGATCTTTTGAGAAAAGGCATCTTTCAGCAAAACAAGTATTCAGTCAGACTTTTTTTTTTTTTTTTTTGGAAAGTGTGATCATTTTGTTAGAGTTAAGGTCCTCATCTCTATTCCCGATTTAATTGTAGCAATACCTTGTTAATTTTTGGTTTGACTGTAGATAAGCCAATTTGGCTGCCTCATGAAGTATTCTGAGAATAAATTTACTGAAATATATTGCCTCAAAACTGCTTGGATTGTTAAAGTTCAAAATGTTGCTTACAGTAACTTCTGCTACTATATCTGCTTTTCAGTTCCAAGTAACCATGACTCAAGTATAAGAGATTAGTTCTGAAAGTGTGAACAAAGATGCTTTGTTTTACTTTTTAGAGTTTTTCTAAAGAAGCTTTCTGCTAAGAAAATTTGACAGATGTTTTCATAAATTTGCCAGTTACTCAATAATGCTATAATTAGTGTACTATTTTTCTTAACAGCTTATTGAGGTATAAATGATATATTATAGTTAACTGTATATAAAGCATATAGTTTAGTAAGTTTTTTTCCAACTTATTTTGAGGTACAAATCATTAGGTTACAATGTTTGCATTTGTTAGGTAAGGTCCTAATTTAGTTGTGCCCCTTACCCAGGAGGTATGCCATATACCCTTACCTTGTGCCCATTAGGTGACAAAACACCAATTCCTCCTCCCAACCTGAATTAAATTGAGTTTTTCTCTTGCATGGGCTGGTATTAGTCTACTAGCTTCATATTAGTATTGAATACATTAGATACTTGCTTTTCCATTTTTGTGATACTTTACTAAAAAGAATATTCTCCAGGTTAATCCAAAATATTCTTAGGTTAATACAAAAAATGTAAATTTAGTAAAGTATGACCCAAACACATTCTTGAAATCATGACCACAATAAAGATCATGTCTATTTTGTGTTGCTATAAAGAAATATCTGAGGCTGGGTAATTTATAATGAAAAGAGATTTATTTGGCTCAAGTTTTTTCAGGCTGTACCAGAAGCATGGCACCAGTATCTGCTTCTGGTGAGGGCCTTAGGCTGCTTCCACTCATGGTGGAAAGGTAAAAGGAGCAGACATGTGCAGAGATCACAGGACAAGAGAGGGAAGGGTGCCAAACTCTTTTCAATAATCAGCTCTCCAGAGAGTTAACAGAGCAAGAGTTCACTCACACATACCCCAATAGTGTGTTAATCTTTTCATGAGGAATCCACCCCCATGACCCAGATACTTACCAGTAGGCCCCATCTCCAACATTGGGTATCAGATCTCAACATGAAATTTGGAGGGGACTAAACATCCAAACTAAATCTTATAAAAAATAAATTACAAAAGCTTTTATAGTTATCCATGTATTTACCTTTAATGGAGATCTTTATTTCTTCATACATATAGCTTCAGAGTTACTGTCTAACTTTCTTTCATTTTAATCTGAAGGACTCTCTTCAGCATTTTTTGCCAGTCAAGATGTCCTCAAATTTTATTTATCTTGGAAGGAAAGTCTTTTATTTTTTTTGATACAGAGCTTCACTCTGTTGCCCCAGGCTAGACTGCTGTGGGTTGGCCTAACTCACAGCAACCTCAAACTCCTGGGTTCAAGTGATCCTCGTGCCTCTGCCTCCCAAGTAGCTAGGACTGCAGACATTTACCACCACACCCAGCTAATTTTTCTAACTTTAAGAGAGATGGATCTTGTTCTTGCTCAGGCTGGTATTGAACTCCTGAGCTCAAGTGGTCCTCTTGCCTTGGCCTCTCAGAGTTCTAGGATTACAGGCATTAGCCACCACACCTGGCCATATCTTGGGATGTCTTAATTTCTGATTTACTTTTGAGTGACAGCTTTGTCTAATATAGAATATTTGGTTGACAGGAGGTTTTTTTTTTCTTCCTTTTACTGCTTTGAATGTATCAACCCATTCTGTCCAGCCTACAAATTTTTTGCTGAGAAATTAACTAATAATCTTATTGAGGATCTCTTGTATATGATGAATAACTTCTTTCTTGCTGCATCCAAAATTTAGCTATCTTGACCTCCCCAAACACTCCTCAACTGCAAGCTGCACGTTTTTAACTCTGAGAACTTGCCAGACTCTTCTTGAGTTTCTATTTCAGCACCAAAGGAGAGAATTTAGTGCTGAAAATGTTCTTAATACAGTTAACTCAGGCAATTTTAGGGATTATCTCGTTTTTCTCTCACCCCTTTGAGATTATTGTCCTCATTGCCTGATGTGCAGTGTGTACCAAATCATTGTTTCATATAATTTTGGTTCATCCAAGGAGGATAAATCTAATCCTTGTCACTCACCTTGACCAGAAACAAAGTTCTATTGAATTGTTAGTGCTAATGACCAAAATTCAGAATATTGTTTATTCCTTCCCCTATAAGTCATCCCAGATCCTGATGCTGGCAAAATATTGAGGAACCTTTTCTGTATCAGCAGCCACAGACTACTCTCCTTATATCCTGTATCCAACTAGTGTATCTGTGCCCTCACAATGGGAAGGAGTTAGATAATAATCTAAATACTAATTAAAATTCTCTAGGTACAATGCATGTTTCCTAACATTTTTCTTGATGTTCTGGAGGATCTGGTTTCTACACTCCAAATGTACCTATCAGGAAGAATCTGGCAATAGTGACAGCTGTTTTGTGTTGATGTAAAGGAATATATGAGGCTAGGTTTACTTGATTCAAGTTTTTTCAGGCTGTACAAGAAGCATGGCTGTACAACTAGCTATGAGCCTAGTTCAGAGAGCAGATCAAATCTGTTTATGTTGAAAGTCTTTTGAAGTGAATTAGTGGGTGCAGTTTTCAGTATTGTTTGATCATATATTTTCTGAGAGGTAGGCTGAAATCATCCTTTTATTGTCAAAATCAGATATATATTGGCTACTTATATACAAACTATAAATAGATTACTTGTATCAAGCTAGATTTTTCTCAAATGTATTATTCAGGGAAGAAGTTTCACTTAAAATTGTGGAAGAAATCATAGGTGAAGTTATTATTGATGGTAAAATGTTGTGCTCCCTTCCTGGCTTTTGCTACCTAGTATAAAAAAAAAAAAAACTCTAACATTCATTTTATCATGATTTACTTGGTTTAGAATTGGTTGATGTGGCCATTGATCCAATATTTTACCCTTGCAAACCTCTAATCCCATTCTCATACTAACAAATATGACAAAGATATGCATCTGGATAAAGGTGTAAATCATGTATCAGTTTATCTCTATGGTACCAAACATAAATTTTAAAAATATTATAGGATAAATTGATAATCTACTCATCAGACATTTTTTCCTAAAGATAACCTTTATCTAAAACTGCTTTGAACTATTTTTCGATGATATATGCTGCACATTAAAATATATTGTATATAAAATATTAAGATAATTCTAAATAGTGATTTATTTGACTGGTATTTTTTGTCGGATCACACTACAAAGACATTTTATGGAAAGTTGTATCTATTTTACAGGAACTTTAAGCACTTAAGACTCTTCCCCCATCAGAAATATTTTACCTAATCTTTATCAGCGTATGGAAACAATACATGAAGATGACCCCACTGGGCAATCTTACAATAAAAACAAATAGGTGGGACCTGATATAGTTAAAAATCCTTTGCCCATCTAAGGACACAATAAACAAAGCAAAATGACAACCTAATGGGAAAAGATATTTGCATGCTACACATCCCATAAAGAGCTAATAAGCAGAATCTACAAAGAAAATCAACAAGAAAACTGGGGCAAGAGACATGAATAGAAACTTTTCTCATGAAGATAGATGAATAGCCAACAAACACATGAGAAAGTGCTCATCATCCCTAATTATCAGAGAAATCAAAACCCACGTTGAACTATCATCTAACCCCCATGAGAATGGCCCACATCTCAAGGTACCAGAGCAACAGATGCTAGTTTGGGTGTGGAGAGAAGAGAACACTCATGCACTGCTGGTAGGACTACAAACTTGTACAGCCTTTATGGAAAGAAGTATGAAGATTCCTCAAAAGAACTAAAAGTATGGCTACCATTTGATCCTGCAATACTGTTACTAGGTATCTATCCAAAGGAAAAAAAATGTGTTTTACCATAAAGGCATTTGTACTCCAATGTTTATAGCAGCACAATTCATAATTGCAAAGATGTGGAAACAACCTAAGTGCTCTTCAACACACGAATGGACAAATAAATTGTGATATACATATATATATACACACCACAGAGTACTATTCACTATAAAAATGATGGAGATTTTGTGCTTTTTATAACAACTTGTATAAATTTGGAGAAATTCTCCTAAGTAAAGTATCACAAGAATGGAAAAACAAGCAGCAGGTGTACTCAGCACTAAATTGGAACCAATAGATTAACAACTATATGCTCACATAAGAGAAAAACTCACATAAGAGAAATTCAAGTGGTGGGGAAAAGGAGCTGGGTAAACTTTCACCTGTTGGATATACTTCCTGGGTGAAAGACAAAACTACAATTTCGACTTTGATCTTACAAAGTATGTAACCTAATCATATGTACCTCCATATTAATCTGGAAAAACATTATTTTACCTGTAGTGCTAATTGTTTCCTTTTCTAGACATGCTTGCTTCTTCCTCGAACATCTTAAATTTAGATACAACTTTTCTCACAGAAGATTTTTTGCTCTCTCCTGTTACTGCATGCCTTCATAAAAATGTATTATCTAGCCTTTTTCCTTAGATTTCTCTGACCTTTCTAGTAAAAACTGAAACTCCTTATTAATAATTTATAGGCTTGTGCTTTTTGTATAGATTAAAATGCAAGAGCAGACATGCCAGCTACTGTCCTGGGGTGGGAGATTTCAGGGAGCAGCCACAGAGCCCTGCAGGGCTAATTCCTGCTCTGCGGCCAAAGCGAATGTGGGGTAAGATGTCCTCTCCTCCTTGCACCTGTCATCTACCAGGTGTGAAGTGATCTGGCAAAGAAATTCTATGGGAAGAAATACTCAGCAACCATCTTTATAGGGTCAAAGCCAATTTGCTAAAAGCATTCTATCAGATTTGAGTAATATTCCCTCTAGACTGTGGTGCTCTTAGATGGCTGGATTAGTTCCTGTCTTACTTATTTGTGTACCTTACCACAGACAGTGGTACCCAGCAGAGTCAAGACTCAGACTTACTGAATAAAAGGAAAAATTATTAAATAAATGAATTCCTGAATGCAACTACCTTGTGACTAATACCCTCTCCTTAGGGTTTTCTGGTACTTTGAATAATATCACCATTTCTTTCATGTGAGTAGTAGGGAAGTGAGGACTTGAAGCCAGCAGACCTGACCTCACTAGTTCCTACCTTTCCAGTCATTAGTGTCTCAAATCCCTGTGTGTTCCAAAAACAGAAGTAGACACCTTGCAGAGCTGTCAGAAAACATTTAGGTAGCACCTGACTCATTGGAGAGCTGCTCACTTGCTGTTACTCTTCTCTTCTACTTTGTAACTTCATTGTCATTAACAGTCTAGAATGTTAAATGAGGTATTTAAACCCATATTTTGCATAACAGTTTGGGGAAATTATATGTAAATGTAATTGAAGCATCTGTGTTTATTACCACTCATCATGGGTGTCTCAGTAGGGAAGATCATGCAGCTTACACATTGAGTCTGGTCTCATTGTCATAAGAAGTAGCCCAGGAGCCTGGGAGACTAGCTGGTTCTGAGAGTCTGGGTCCTGACTCATTTCTCACATTTTTCTCAGAAATGAAAATTTTCAGTCAAGGGGAAAGGCCATAAATTTACAATGCTCATAGACTATAAAACATTCTCTTATGAACCCTACAGGTGACATCAGAGAAAAGAATGCCAATAATAGTTCAATGGAAGATGCCTCCTTCCAAATGACTTCAATTTGTCCACCAGAAATCATGGTTCTGAATGCAGCACACTTTCTATCCAGTGCTAAATTGTCCTTTGCAGAGCACGCTTTTATTATAAGGCAGTATCCTGCAAACATAAGTCCCAATTACAGTAAATTGGCAAATAGTTAAGACACATATGTGCCCCACAAAACTTCAAAGGCATGATGCAGAACCCAGGGGACTCAATGCAAAGTTTTTCCAAGCTTGAAAAAACAATGTAGTGTGAAATTTGTCAGATTACAGTTTTCTCACACATAAAGCGTGTATGAGTTTGGCATGGAACTGTGTTTAAAGCATAAGTAAGAGACTAGTAAAAAAAGTTGGTAAAACGTTGGCTGTGTTTTCCATATGATGAAATGCAGGGGGTAGAGTGGGAAAAGGAATTGGAAGCCAAAGTAACAAAACCCATGTGTAAAGGCAATATTAGACTCATTTGGACAGGATACCATAAAAAAACAGAATCTTCCTGGGAAGATACCTTAAAGATAGCTTCAGTCTTGTGCCTGAAGAGACCTT
The DNA here is from genome assembly GCA_963574575.1 of Galagoides demidoff. Taxonomy (NCBI): domain Eukaryota; kingdom Metazoa; phylum Chordata; class Mammalia; order Primates; family Galagidae; genus Galagoides; species Galagoides demidoff. Next base: position 8,177 of record CAUYQV010027767.1, on the reverse strand, counting down.
TTGCTAACATTGAGGAAGTTTCATAAAATGGTTGTAATCACAAAGATTGCTTTCTGTGGATATCTGCCTACCCATACCTTTTGGACAGTATGTCCTTGCTTTCACTTATACATAAGAATTAATTCTCTTCCCCCCACCAGCAGTTAGATTTTAGGACTTTTCTTATATTGACTGCACCATGGCATTTGGGGTTGGGAAGAGATTTTGATGTCATCTACCAATGGTCCTCAAATTTCCTTGCTAGCCCCCACATTCCAAATAATAGGCCCTGTGCCCAGTGGTGGCAATGGCTACTCCTCCTTTGCTTCCCATTCCCTATGCCCAGTGATGTTGGGGGTTATGGAGCATTCTGCAGGGAAGTGGACCACCATGATGGGTGAAAAGTGAGAGCAGGCAGAAGGTATCTTCAGGAAATCTGTTTTCCCTTTAGAGGGGATTCCTCCACTCTTCTGAGGATCACTGAATCCATAAGACTTTTCTAATTTTAGTCTTGGAAAATTATAAAAACAAACATAGTAAAAGCTATTGAAACTGAGTTTCCCCCAAGCACCCATTTTCTTGTTCTGTCCTGTCACTGTGCTTAGTGAGACTGCACATCACACCTCCTGGTCACATTCTTCTTGGCAAGGAAAGTAGTTGTGAGTCACCTCTATGCAAATAGTGTTTTTTGCCCAGCATAAGAAATTAACATGTAGATTATGAGTGTATGAGAGTGCACTTACCCCACAACAGAAGAACAAAGCTTTACTGACATTGAGCCACACTTGTGAGTATTCTCACTGGCTCTCTTTCCCTTTCTTTGAGCACATTACCAAGATAGAAAAAGTATATTTTTATTGGTGAAGAGCCTAATGTTCGTAATGGAACATGATACAATGTTGTAAATCCTACACACCCTCCCAACCACCTCCTTAAACCTTTCTAACCTGTGACAAATATTTACCACCTCTTGAGTGACCCAGTATGCCCTGGAGGGATCATGCCTCTATTCTATCTTAAGAGGACACTTACATCCTCTTGTTTGCCAGTGCCATCAGTATGGCACTAAACTGTGCATTAGGCATAAGCCAAGTTTATGTCACATCTTACCTTAATAACACTAGTGATGGTAGTAGTAGAAGACAGAATTTCTTGAACAGCTATTATTTGTCATGTTATGGGATTACTATACTTGCATGGCACTATGTACCTCATTACCTTAATCTAGTAATTAGCAGCAAAGTAGTGGAATTAACAATAGATCGACAGTAAACCATTTTCAAGAATTCTGGTTTCCAGTTATAGCTCTTTTTGTCAATGTGATGCATGATGTTGAGCAAGTTATGTCTGGGTTCAAGAAAGGAAGGAAGGTATTGGGTAGAGATGGGAGTAGAGAGAAGAGGTGAGCGATGGCCGAGATCGTTTTCATCTCAGAATAGTTAAGATTTGATGTAGATGGATTGTTTGCTTGGACAGGAGTAGTGTCACTACTCAGTATTAAGATTTAGCATTATATATTCCAGCAATAATCAGACAAGAGAATAAAAATTAGTACAACTCAGGGTTCTTTAAATTTGTGGCAGTTTTTTAATACAATCCAGTAACAGAGATAATCATTACCATCTATGAAATCAGAAGCTTCCTTTTATAAGCAGGAAGAAAAAGCGTAAATGACATTGACATTTTTGGACTTATTTACATTAATTTTTAAAACTGACATTACACACCCCAAGTGAGCAAATGTTTTTCATAAAGGATGTTCATAAAAAAAACTTTCATTGGAATTTTGAAATAGGGCATTTGCTATGATACTACTAGTCAGAATTAGGTTTTAGTGCAAATTACTAGGAATGTAAGTGATCAATGTAAGGAATTTGGTTAGTAGCCTTACTGCAGAGCTAAGTTTAATCATAGATATTTAGCTAAAATATAATTTTATGTACATACATTAATGAAATGATGGTGTAGAGAATGCTGTAAAAATAGAGAAAAGATATCTGGAAGATTTCTCTGTCTTTCTGGAAAGATCTGTTTTACATTTGACAACAAACACTCTCTAGCAGCTTCTTGCTCAGTATTCTAAATTCAAAACATTTGTTTCCCATCCTGTGGCTTCCACCTCCTTACTGAAAACATTGAGGTCATTTGAGCAACCTTTAACCTAGGAGAGCTGCATAGACCTCTGGGGCTGCTATAATAAAATGCCATGGACTGGATGCCTTAAACGATGGACTTTTATTTCTCACAGCTTCAGAGACTGGGTGCTCCAAGATCAAGATGCCAGCAGACTCAGTGCTGGGTGAGAGCCATTTCCTGGTTCATAGATAATGCCTTATGTATGTATCCTCATGTAGTGGGAACAGTGAGAACTCTCTCAGCCTCTTTTATAAAGGCATGAATTCCTTTCATGAGGGCCCCATCCTCATAACCTAATCACCCCCCAATACCCTACCTCTTAATATCCTCAATACTTGAGGAGTAAGTAGGCTTGAAGGTATGATTTTTGGGTAACATTCAGTCTGTAAGAAGATGATATGCTTGTGAGAATGAAAGTGATGGGAGTGGTGTGGGAAGAAGTACTGGGGGTCTCTTGCTCATATGAACAGGGAAAAGTCTCATGCTGGTGCTCCTTTTGTAGGCAGACTGGCTACACGAAAAGGCAGCCTCTTTGGAGTTCAGACAGGCCTAGGCTTCCTCACTGATCTAAGCTCTTGGAACTTTGGCTTCCTCTTCCTGCAGTTGATTGACTAGTACCCACCTCCTGAAATCAGTGAGGTGTTACAACTGGTACTGGATGTGAAGGGCCTGGCATGGGGTAGAAGTTCAGTCAGGTTCACTTGCATTTTCCCAAGGAGGCTCTGGGATTCCATGAAGAAAGATGAAGGGAAAACAGGTCTTTGTAGGTGGGACTGGGCTCACAGTTATTACTGTTGAGGCTTACTGAGCACTTAGTATTGTCCAGTGTTGGTTAATTCACTTAATCTTCCTACTAACTCTGCAAAGTAGGGTCTATTTTATTATATCCATTTAAAAATTAGAAAATTGATTCTGGCAAAGCCAGAATTTGAACTTGAATCTAACTTGAAGCTCATATTGTGAATATCACCTCTATCCTGCTTTTCTACTAGAAGGAAAGGTTTTGAGCTCTGTAGTAAAGCAGATAAAAACAGACATTAGGAATATAATTTAGGACCAGGGACATATTGACAAAGAGACACCTGGCTTTTAGGAAAGAGCAAACTAATAAGTTCTCTAAAGGAATTGTCTGTGCATTTTTATCAGCACAGTCCTAAGGCTCCAAATTAAGGAAAGAAACACATTGGACCATAAGCTGAGGAGAAAGAAGGAAGTGTCTCTCCAGAGATGAGAAACTTGAACGGCAAGCTCTAAGCCTGAGGGCAGACACAGATTGAAATGGTAGCACTGGCTCTTGAACCTCCTGTGCCTCCTGTGTACAGTTTGCACTATGGAGTCTCACCTGTATGAGCTGCAGTCACAGGTGATCATTCTCAACTCTAATCAAAGTAAGAACCCACTGGGGGCTCTGTACATGTTCTACCACACTCAGCCCTAACCCCGGGAAACCCCAGTGGGTCTGGGGCAGGGCCCGGCAGTGGTGCTATAGAAGATCCCTGAGTGATTCCAATTGGAGAGGGGGAGGCTGCACATGTTGCTGGGGGATGGGAAGTACCTAAGGAGAGGAGCACACAGGAAAAAGAAGTGAATCCCAGAACTGACAAAAACCTGTCAAAAATTCATGAAGTTGTGTGGAAAAATCACTGAATGACTGGGAGATGCATAGAAGACCAAGTAAACATTGATAGAAAAATAGGAAAATCTTAACTGAAAATTTTGGCATGAGGGTGGTGCCTGTGGCTCAAGCAGTAGGGTGCCAGCCCCATATACCGGAAGTGGCAGTTTCAAACCCAGCCCCAGCCAAAAACTGAAACCATAAAAAAAAAAAAAAAAAAAACTTGACGTGAGATCAATGTGTGCAAAATAGTCATAAAGGAACTCACCAATGAACAAAAAAAAAAGCAAAAGAGAGTTGAAGTTTGCCAAGACTTGCTGGAGAGGCAGACAAGGTTTTGGGCTGTGTTATCACTGGTGACGAAACTTGGATGCACCAATATGACCCTGAAACAAATCATCAAAATACACAATGGGAGTCAGCCAATTCTCCATGACTGAAAAAGTTGTATCAGTCCAAATCAAGAGTCCAAACCATGTGGTTAACCTTATTTGATATCAGAAGGATTGTTCATTGTGAATTCATACCAACTAGACAAACAGCTAACTACGTTTACTGTGTGGAAGTGCTGAAGAAGCTGTGTGAAAAAGTTAGATGAAAATGACCTGAACTTTTTGCCAATAGCACCTGGCTCTTGTATCACAACAATGCACCAGCTCACATGGCACATCTATGAGGGCATTTTTAGCCAGTAAATAACCATGTTGGAATACCCTCCCTACTCACCTGATCTGGCCCTCAATGACTTTTTTCTTTACCCAAAGATAAAAGAAATACTGAAAGTAGACATTTGTTTGTATGACATTCAGGACATCAAGGGTAATACAGTGACAGCTCTCAAGGCTACTCCAGAAAAACAGTTCCAAAATGCTTTGAAGAGTGTACTTTGAAGCTGGCATTGGTGCATAGAGTGAGTCACAAACTTAATTATTCAACCTTGTATAAAAGAAAAATATCTACCTTTCAAAATTGAACAATCAAAAAGCTCACATTAATTATTTTTAATAAAAGAACAAGAATGCCCAAAACAGTAAGACTTAATACATTAACAGAACTTTTTCTGTCTAAAAAGAGACAATTCAGAGGGACAGTGTAAATTCTTATCACTTCTGTATTTCTACTTGGGTATGTACCTTATAATGAAATTGATGTCCCCAGTAATAGTTCCAATGCCATAAAATATTCTAACCACTTTCTGAATCATGGAAAAGTGAAATAGTATTGGGATAATCTTAATATTAAGATATGTTCTAGGCTTGGCACCCGTAGTACAGTGGTTATGGTACTAGCCACATGCACCAAGGTTGGCAGGTTTGAACCCAGCCTGGGCCTGCCAAACAACAATGACAACTACAAAAAAAAAAAAAAAAAAAGCTGGGTGTTGTGGCGGGCACCTATAGTCCCAGCTGTTTGGAAGACTGAGGCAACAGAATCACTTAAGCGCAAGAATTGAAGGTTGCTGTGAGCTGTGATGCTACAGCACTCTACCGAGGGCAATAAAATGAAGCTCTGTCTCGAAAAAAAAAAAAAGATATATTCTACTTACTTAAAAATACTGGTCATCGTAGTGAACATCTAAGAAGTTCATAGTTTGTTCAGCCACTGATTGATTAGATTATTTTCTAAATTTAATTTGAGGACTCTAGTTTAATCCAAAGTTCTACTCTTTGGTTGTCTCTTGGTTTGTTCTCCCTTCTGGAAACTTGAGGTGTAGATGATCATTATCAGCCTCAAATGCCCTAACCCATACTCACTAAATACAAAATTGAAAGGTAAGTGTTAACATCCATCAGGAAATATAGTCAATTGGGTCCTGCTCTCATCTTCTTTAATTGGTGGGTTTACTACTTCTTGACCTGACTAAACTGCTTAGAGGCCAGCAGACGCTGTGGTTCCTTCTGGAGTTTACAGGTCTGGGACTTGTTAGGAAGGAACCAGCACTTTGCTATGCTAGTGTTGCTCATGGGGAGCTTCTCCAACTAGCTGTCTAGCAACCAGTTGAAAATTTTTAGACTTGTGAAAAAGCAAGAAATAACAATGAAAACTGACCTAGAAATAATAAAGTCTTTAAAACAGCTCTTTTAAGCATTCCACATTATCAATTCAGCACATTGTACCCCATAAATGTGTTAATGTATACAGTCATGATTTAATAAGGAAAAAAATATTTTTAAGACTAAAGAATATGAGCATAATGAAGACAGAAAAAATAACTGATGAGAATAAAGAACAAATGAAACTAAGAGAGCTAAAAAAAAAAATCCATAGCTGATATTTAAAATCCACCCAATGGAGAGGGGGTCAAGATGGCCAACAGGTACCAGCCTCCAACAGAAGCTCCCATCCAGAGGAAAGGATAAAGTCCAGAAAACACCCAACAAAGTCGAAGACTGGGAGCCCAGCTGAGAGATACTGGCAGGACACCTCTTCTGAGGCAAGTGGCGACTCCTGGAAGGCAATCTACAGGTACATAATACACCCCAAAGGAAAAGTGTCTGTCCCCTCCCACAAGGAAGATGCACATTTCCTTTGTTTTCTCTTCAACTGCTCCTCTGTGTCTCCTACAGGCGATCGATAAACTGAGGACCTATTCTCTCACTCCATGAGTGAGAGCTGCCGAAAGGGAGGTCTCCTACCCTGGAGGGACCCTGCTGAGACTCGAAACACCCTCCCACAGGCAGAAAAGTGGAACTGGCATTCGCACTGCCATTTTGAGTTTCCAGTCCACCCTCCCCCCCTTGCCCACAGAGAAAGCTAGAGGAGACCCAAGAGCAGCATCCACCCACCCTTGTGAGACCAAGCCCCTGTCCTGGTCCTTCATGGGGAGAACTGCTTGATCCACACTTCCTGCACTGACTGATCCTGCCAGCCAGAGCATTCTGCACTCAGCTGTCTCCCCAGCTGCTATCCCCATTTCCTGGGGCCTTGGCAGCCTGCAACTGCGACTGGCTTCTGCCAGGGAGGCCTGCATCGCCCTGCTGGCTGCTGTCCCTGCTTCCGGGGCTTTGGCAGTGTGTGACCACAACTGACTCCTGCTGGAGAGGGCTGTATTGCCCCACCGGCCATGAACCTGCCTCCCAGGGCCTTGGTGGCCACAACCATGATTAACTCCTGCTGAGGCAAGCTGCATCGCCCTGCCCACGGTCCCCACTTCCCGGGGCCTTGGCGCCATGTGCCTAGGAGACAACTAGAAGAAGCCACTGGCAGAACAGTTTTAGGGATGGTCTCCAAAAGGTGTAAATTCAGCATGGGGTGGAATCAGCGGAAAATCTCTGGTAATCAGAATAACCAAAGTAGATCTATCTCCCAAGGAAGGATGGGACATACACAATTGAAGACTCATTCCATAAACAGATGTCTGAGATGTCAGAAATTGAGTTCAGAATCTGGATAGCGAGTAAGATCAACAGAATGTAGGAAAGGTGGGAACTAGAATTTCAAATTATTCAAAAGCTGTCCCAGGAATTCAATGATTTCAAAGATAAAATGACCAAAGATTAGAATACACTGAAGCAAGAGGTTGCAGCCCTTAAAGATCTGAAGACTACAGTTGAATCCCTTGTTCAGAGAATGGACCAGGCAGAAGATAGGATCTCTGACATTGAAGACAAAGACTTTGAACACGCCCGATCATCAAAAGATCATGACAAATGGAAAGCAAAAACAGACCACTCGCTCAGAGAGCTCTTGGATAATTCGAAGAAAACTAATATTCGCCTCATAGGAATCCCTAAAGGTGACAAAGTTGCTTCACAAGACACAGAGGCTCTCCTTTATGAAATTATGAAAGAGAACTTTCCAGACATGCTAAAGATTCCTGAAATTCAGATAGCAGACAGCTTCAGAGCCCCAGCACAACTCAACCTGAATAAACATCCCCTAGCCATGTCATAATCAACTTCACTAAAGTTAATATGAAAGAGAAAATCCTGAAAGCAGCTAGATGCAAGAAAACATTAACTCACAAGAGGAAGAATATTAGAATGACTGCAGATCTCTCTGCCAAAATGTTTCAGGCTAGAAGAGGGTGGTCATTGACCTTCAACCTTCTAAAACAAAACAACTTCCAACCTAGAATCCTCTATCCAGCTAAACTGAGTTTCATTTATGATGGAGGAATTAAATACTTTAACAACATTCACATGTTGAAGAAATTTGCCACAACTAAACCAGCCCTCCAGGATATCCTCAGACCTATCATCCATAATGACCAGCACAATCCTCCACCACATAAGTAAAACCGCCCAGAAAATTTTGATCAAATTCCAATCTCCACAGTGACAAAAGGAACAAAGATATCTTTAGGGCTGCATAGTATTCCATGGTGTACATATACCACAGTTTATTGATCCATTCGTGGATCGATGGACACTTGGGCTTCTTCCATGATCTGGCAATTATGAATTGGGCTGCAATAAACATTCTGATACAAACATCTTTACTGAAA
>CAUYQV010027766.1:0-35153 GCA_963574575.1 Galagoides demidoff | reverse complement strand
AGCTGGGACCACAGGCGCCCACCACAACGCCCGGCCATTTTTTGGTTGCAGCCATCATTGTTGTTTTGGCGGGCCCGGGCTGGGGATTCGAACCCGCCACCTTAGGTGTACGTGGCTGGCGCCTTAGCCGATTGAGCCACAGGTGCCGAACCTTTTTTTTTTTTTTTTTTTTGAGACAATTTCACTCTGTTGTTCAGGCCAGGGTACCATGGCCTCAGCCTAGTTCATAGCCACTTCAAACTCTTGGGTTTAAGCAATCCTTCTGCCTCAGCCTCCTGAGTAGCTGGACTACAGGTAACCCACCACAGCTAGTGGGTGTGAAGGAATACCTCATTTTGGTTTTGATGTGCATTACCTTAATGACTGATGATTTTGAGTGTCCTTTTCTGTGCTCATAAATGTCTGAATCTTTAGTTCATTTTAAAATTTTAGTTCATTTTAAATTTAGTTCATTTTAAAATAGGCAGCAAACTGAGACTGGTGGATTTGAACCTGGTCCAGGCCAGCCAAAGCAATAACAATAACAACTGCAACAAAAAAATATAGCCAGGCATTGGGGCAGGTGCCTGTTGTCCCAGCTACTTGGGAGGCAGAGGCAAGAGAATTGCTTAAGCCCAAGAGTTTGAGGTTGCTGTGAACTGTGATGCCACGGCACTCTGCCCAGGGCGAAGCTTGAGACTCTGTCTCAAAAAAAAAAAAAAAAAGAATTTTTAATATATGTGTCATACATGATTTGTACATTTTTTGTTTGTCTTTTTATTTTCTTTCTTTTTCCTTTTTTTTTTGAGGTATCACAGCTCACAACTCCTGGGCTCAGGTGATTCTCCTGCCTCTGCCTCCCAAGCAGCTGGGACTACAGATGCCTGCCACAATGCCCGGCTATTTTTTGGTTGTAGCCATTGTTGTTTGGCAGACCTGGGCTGGAATCAAACCCACCAGCTCAGGTGTATGTGGCTGGTGCCTTAGATGCTTGAGCCACAGGCACCGAGCCATGCCTTTTCATTTTCTTAATGGTGTCATTTGGTCAAGTTTTAAATGTTGATTAAGTTCAATTTACCCCTTTTTTTTCTTTTATGGATCATGCTTTTGGTGTCATATCTAAGAAAAGGTAGATATGAAAACAATTTTTCAAGGCCAGGCATGGTAGCTTATACCTGTAATCCTAGCATTGTGGGGATCCTGAGGAGGGAGAATCATTTGAGCTCAGGAGTTCAAGACAAGCCTGAGCAAGAATAAGAACCTGTCTCTACTAAAAAATTGAAAAATTAACCAGACATTGTGGTAGGCGCTTGTAGTCCCAGCTACTTAGAAGGTTGAGGCAGGAGGATCACTGGAATCCTGGAGTTTGAGATTGCTCTGAGCTAAACAAAAAAAAAATCACTTTTCATACAATTATGAGATTTTCTTTATTCCTATGACTAATTTAGTGATTAGACTATTTATTGTGTGAGTTTTGATGAAATGCAGAATGACTTGCCTGTGGGTGGTAGTCCCATTGTTCTAGCCTCCTTGGGCAACTGTTACTAAGGAAGATATACATGTATTTACATATGTATATATTATAATATTTATCTAAAATACAAGCTTTGGGTTTTGACTGACTGGGTTTGAAGTTCAACTTCATCCCTTCCTAGCAATGTTACCTTGGAAAAGTGGCTTCATTTCTCAATGCCACAGTTTCTTTATCTGTAAAACGTGAATGAAAGTTGTACTTTTCTTGTAGGGTATCTATAAGGTGTATAGTAAATGCATGGAACTGAGTGTGGCTCAATAAATATTAGCAATTATTGTTTAACAATTCTCAACTGTAGTTTGACATGGAGTTGTGCATACTGAAATCACGTGGGGGCCTTTGTATGCCTTCTTTAAAGTGACAGGTTGTACTAAGGGTTAGAATAGCTGGGGTGATAAGCTTTGCAGTTAGACTTCCTTGACACATTTAAAAGTGATCGTTTCTTAAAATCACTTTCATTAAATGAAGCAATTTGGGTTGATGTGTGGGATCACAAAACTTTCCATCAGATGTAAAAATAGCTGAAGCTACATTAACATTTAGAAAATGAATAGTTTATTAACTATTATGGCCAAAGCAGAAATTAAGCAGTAAGTCTTAGGCAAACCAAGAATAGGACGTAATCTATCTGCATTTGATAAATATATTTCTCTGCCTTTGGGACATTTTATTAGGTCAGGAATCTGATTATGGGATAAAAACTTGCAATTCAGAGGTAGAATTCCTGCTTCATTCCTACTGGAAGAGAAGAATTTCAAGTCTTTTCTTGTTTTAATTTGTAGAATTTGATTAATGAAATTTGAGACCTACTTACCTTTTAAAAGTAAGTCATGATCTGATACTGTGTAGTATCAAGAATATATAAAGAATTCTTTTTTTTTTTTGAGACAGCACACATAGCTCACAGCAACCTCAAACTCTTGGGCTCAAGCGATCCTCTTGCTTCAGCTTCTCGAGTAGCTGTGACTATAGGTGTTCATCACAATGCCTGGCTAATTTTAGTAGAGATGGGTCTCGATTTTGCTCAAACTGGTCTTGAACTTCTGAGCTCAATTATTCTACCCTACTTAGCCTCCCAGAGTCCCAGGATTATAGATGTGAGCCACAGTGTATGCAGCCTAGAGTATATAAAGAATTTAACTCAATGAAGAAAAGACAATTTAAAAAATAGGTGTAAGATTTTAACAGACATTTGTCTAAAGAAGATGTACAAATGTCCAACAAGCACACAAAAAGGTGTCAACATTATTGGCTGTTAAGGCAATGTAAATCAAAACCACAGTGCAGTACTACTTTGTACCTACAAGGAAGGGTATAATTTTTTTAAAAGGGGAAAATCAAAGTGTTGAAGATGTAGAGACACTGGAACCTTCATACATTGCTGCTAGGAGTGTACCATAGTTCAGCTACTGTGAAAAACTGTCTGACAGTTCCTCAAAAAGTTAAACCTAGAATTACCTTTTTTTTTTTTTTCTTTTTTTTTGGCCATGGCTGGGTTTGAACCCGCCACCTCTGGCATATGGGGCTGGTGCCCTATCCTTTTGAGCCACAGGTGCTGCCCTAGAATTACCTTTTGACCCAGCAGTTCTATTCCCAGCTGTATACACAAAAGAATTGAAAACACATATCAACACAGAAACTTGTATGTGAATGTTTATAGCAGCATTATTCATATTAGCCAAAAGTGGAAACAACTCAAATGTCCATCAATAAATGAATTGAATGAATTATGAATAAACTGTAGTATATCACTAGATTATTCAACCCTAAAGAAAAATGAAGTACTGATAGTGCTACAACTTGACTGAATCTTGAAACATTCCACTAAGTGAAAGAAACTAGTCACAAAGGTATATATAATATATCCAGAATCAGCAAATCCAAATGAACAGAAAGCAAATTAGAGGTTACTGGAGGATGGGTATGTTTATTTATTTAATTGGTATGAAGTGTTTTTATGGGGTAATAAAAATGTTTTGCTAATAAAGAGTGCTGGTAGTTGTCAACATTGTAAATACAGTAAATACCACTGAATTACATACTTAAAATGGTTCATTATATGTTAAGTGAATTTCACTTCACATTTTTTTTTTTTGAGGCAGAGTCTCACTATGTCACCCTTGGTAGAGTGCTGTAGCATCACAGCTCACAGCAGCCTTCAACTCTTGGGCTTACACGATTCTCTTTTTTTTGGTGGCAGTTGTCATTGTTGTTTACCTGGCCCAAGCTGGATTTCAACCCACCAGCCTCAGTGTATGTGGCCGGCGCCATAATCACTGTGCTATGGGCACTCATAGCATGCACCTCAATTTTTTATTTTTATTTATTTTATTTTTTTCTTTTTTTTGAGACTGAGCCTCAAGCTATCCCCCTGGGTAGAGTGCCATGGCATCACAGCTCATAGCAACCTCCAACTCCTGGGCTCAAGCGAATCTCCTGCTTCCACCTCCCAAGTAGCTGGGACTACAGGCGCCTGCCACAACGCCCGGCCATTTTTTGGTTGCAGCCATCATTGTTGTTTTTTGGCGGGCCCAGGCTGAGGATTTGAACCCGCCACCTTAGGTGTATGTGGCTGGCGACACCTCAATTTTTTAAAAAGAGGGATTCATAAGTTTATATTTTCACCTTTTATGCTTCTCAGAGGCAGAAAAAGATGATCATATTTGATGTGGCAACTTTTGTGTCAGGATATATCTCCTAATTAATTTTTCATTCATTTTTTTGCTTTGAAGAATTTATTTTCCATACAGAGTATTTTGACCAAAAATACTAGAGTATTCACTGAGATAGAAACAGCTCTATTTTTTTTTTTTTTTTAGAGACAGTTTCACTTTATCACCCTCGGTAGAGTGCCATGGTATCACACAGCTCTCAGCAACCTCCAACTCCTGGACTTAGGCGATTCTCTTGCCTCAGCCTCCTGAGTACCTGGGACTATAGGTGCCTATCACAATGCCTGGCTATTTTTTTGTTGCAGTTTGGCCAGGGCCGGGTTTGAACCCTCCACCCGTGGTATATGGGGCCGGCGCCCTACCCACTGAGCCACAGGCGCTGACCACCTCTGTATTTTTATAAAGAGTTTTTTTTCTTTATAAAAAGAGTAAAATTCTTTGGGAAAGCCCATAAGGGGACCAGTTGTTCTGGAATTACCATAGCCAATAAGGAAGAAAAGGTACTCTAGCACCTACATTTAGATGGCATTCTGTTTTTCCTGGCCCATGCCATCAGGCTATCATTTCCTTTTATTTTAAATATTTTTTTATGAGATGGAATTTACATAGCAAAAACATTTTAAAGTGAAGGATTCAGAGGCATTTAGTACATTTACAGCTACCACCTCCTTATCGTTCCATAACATTTTCATTACTCCAAAAGGAAACCCTATACCCATTAAGCAGATGCTCCTTGCTCACCCCTTTTCCTGGCCCCGGACAATCACCAATTTGTATTCTGTCTCTGTAGATACTAATTTTAGATATAAATGGAGTTGTCTTAGTCCATTTAGTGTTGCTCTAAAAGCATACATGAGGCTGGGTAATTTATAAAGAAAAGAGATTTATTTATTTATTTATTTTTTCAAATTAAGGCAAATAATTTTATGCATTTCAACATGTTGGCTAAACACAGTCCCATGAATAATGAAAAATAGGTAGCCTTACTTTTTAATTTGATACAAGAATTTGAAAACAGATTTTAAGATTTCCAGGAAAATAATCAGTATTTTGGTGCATTTGAAGAAAAGAGATTTATTAAGCTCCACGGTTCTGCACAGTGTATAAGAAGCATGGCCCAGCATCTGCTGCTAGGGAGGGTTGCAGGCTGCTTCCACTTGGGGTGGAAGATGAAGGGGAGCTGGCCGGTGCAGATAACGTGGCAAGAGAGTAAGCAAGAGAGCAAGGGAGGTGCCAGGCTCTCTTTTTAACATTTAGCTTTCAGAAACTAATAGAGTGAGAGCTTACTCATTACCACAAGGATTGCACCAAAAGTGTTTATGAGGGATCCGCTCCCATGACTCAGACCCCTGCTGTTAGGCACCGGTTCCAACATTGGTGATCAGATTTCAGCGTGAAGTTTGGAGGGTCAAATATCCAAACTATAGGAGTCATACAATATGTGACTTTTTATATCTACTTCTTTCATGTAGCATAATGTTTTACAAAGCAGTGTTTTTTAAACTTTTTTTTATCTCGTGGCACATTTGAACCTATAGTTAAACTTCCATGGCACTTAGATTATGTTGATCAAAAAGAAGAGAAAAGAGTATACTACTGTGGTTTGAACTTCTTTCAAAAATAATTTGTGATCTTCAAAAGTTTTCATGGCACACGTAAGATCTCGTGGTACGTAAGTTAAAAATCACCATTTTAAAGGTGTAGCATAGTATAGCATGTATCACAGTTTCCCTTGTTTTTATGCTGAATAATATTCTATTATATGTATGTACAATTTATCCATTCATATGTTTTTTTGCTTCGTTTTTCTTGAGGCAGAGTCTAACTCTGTGGCCTGGGTAGAGTGTTGTGGCGTCATAGCTCACAGCAACCTTAAACTCAGGTGATCCCCTTGCCTCAGCTTCCCTGGTAGCAGGGACTATAGGCATCCGCCACAATACCCAGTTAGTTTTTTTTCCTTCCATTATATATTTATTTATTTACTTATTTTTTGAGACAGAGCCTCAAGCTGTCACCCTGGGTAGAGTGCTATGACATCACAGCTCACAGCAACCTCCAACTTCTGGGCTTAAGCTATTCTCTTGACTCCACCTCCCAAGTAGCTGGGACTACAGGCACTTGCCACAACACCTGGCTATTTTTTTTTTTTTTTTGAGACGGAGCCTCAAGCTATCCCCCTGGGTAGAGTGCCATGGCATCACAGCTCATAGCAACTTCCAACTCCTGGGTTCAAGCGAGTCTCCTGCCTCAGCCTCCCAAGTAGCTGGGACCACAGGCACCCTCCACAACGCCCAGCCATTTTTTGGTTGCAGCCATCATTGTTGTTTGGTGGGCGCGGGCTGGGGATTCAAACCCGCCACCTTAGGTGTATGTGGCTGGCGCCTTAGCCAATTGAGCCACAGGCACCGAGCCACCTGGCTATTTTTTGGTTGCAGCTGTCAGCTGTTGTTGTTTGGCGGCCCCAGGCTGGATTCGAACCCACCAGCTCTGGTGTATGTGGCTGGGCGCCTTAGCCACTTGAGCTACAGGCGCCAAGTCTTTTCTCCCGTTATTAATAGAGATGGGGGTCTCACTCTTGCTCAGGCTAGTTTCAAACTCCTGAGCTCAGGCAATCCACCCTTCCCAGCCTCCCACAGTGCTAGGATTACAGGTGTGAGCCACAGTGCCTGGCCTATCTATTCATCTCTTGATGGACATTTGTGTTATTTCCATCTCTTAGCGCTTCTGGGAACATGCATATGCAATGTTTGTTTGAGTCCCATTTTGAATTCTTTTGGCCATATACTTAGGAGGAGAATTGCTGGATCATACGGTAATTCTAGGTTTAACTTTTTGAGGAACCACCAAACTCTTTTTACAGAGGCTGAATCATTTTATCCTCTTAGCAGCAATGTATAAGGGTTCCAATTTTTGTATGTTATAACCACTGCTTACTATTTTCTGTTACTTTGCTTGTAGCCAGCCTTGGGATATAAAATGGTACCTCTGTGATTTTGTTTTGTTTTGTTTTTGAGACAGTCTCAAGCTGTTGTCCTGGGTAGTGTACCCTGGCGTCACAGCTCACAACCACCTCAAACACTTGGGCTTAAGCAATTCTCTTGCCTTAGCCTCCCAAGTTGCTGGGACTACAGGTGCCCACGACAACACCTGGCTATTTTTTGGCTGTAGTTGTCATTATTGTTTGGCAGACCCGGGCTGGATTTGAACCTGCCAGCTCTAGTGTATGTGGCTGGCACTCTAGCCGCTTGAGCTACAGGCGCCAAGCCCTCATTGTGGTTTTGACTAGTATTTCCCTAAATAACTAATGGTGAGCATCTTTCTGCTCTTGTTAGCCACTTACATTTCTTCTTTGGAGAAATGGGTATTCAAGTCCCTTTTCCATTTTATTTATTTTGTTTATTTATTTATTTTTTGTTTCAAGATAGAGTCTCACTATGTCACCCTCATTTAAGTGCTGTGATATCACAGCTCACAGCAACCTCAGACTCTTTGGGCTTAAGCGATTCTCTTGCTTCAGCCTCCCAACTACAGGCGCCTACCACAACACCTGGCTATTTTTTGGTTGCAATTGTCATTGTTGTTTAGCGGACCTGGGCTGGGCTCAAACCCACTGGCCTTGGTGTATGTGGTGGGTGCCCTACTCACTGAGCTATGGGCGCTGCCTCCATTTTTTTTTTTTTTTTATACAGAGTCCCATTATGTTGCCCTCTGTAGAGTGCCTTGGCATCACAGCTCACGGCAACATCAAACTCTTGGGCTTAAGTGATTCTCTTGCCTCAGCCTCCCAAGTAGCTGGGGCTATAGGCACCTGCCACAATGCCTGGGTCTTTTTTCATTGTTGTTGCAGTTGTCATTAATGTCTTAGCTGGCCTGGGATAGTCAAGCCTGCCAACCTGTGTATATGTGGCCAGCACTCTACCCACTGAACTGTGGGTGCTGCCCTGGCTATTATTTTTGTTGTTGCTGTTGTCATTGTTTAGCTGGCTCTGGCCAGGTTTGAACCTGTCAGTTCTAGTGTATGTGGCCAGTGCCCTAACCACTGAACTATGGGCGCCAGGCCCCCTTTTCCCATTTTAAAATTAAGGTTTCTTTGAATTTGTTTTTGTGTTGTTTAAGTTTTTTTTTTTTTTTTTTTTTTTTTTTTTTTTGAGACAAGAGTCTTAACGCTGTTGCCTTGGGTAGAGTGCTGTAGTGTCATAGCTCACAGCAACCTCAAACTCTTGGGCTTAAGTGATTCTCCTGCCTCAGCCTCCCAAATAGCCGGGACTACAGGCCCCTACCACAATGCCTGGCTATTTTTTGTTTTTGTTGTTGTTGCCATTGTTATTTAGCAGGCCCAAGCTGGGTTCAAACCCACCAGCCTTGGTGTATGTGGCTGGCGCCCTACCCACTTAGCTATGGGCGCCATCCTGAGTTCTGCAAGTTCTTTATGTATTCTAGATACTAGACCCTTATGAGATAAATTATTTGCAGGTATTTCTGCTATTCTGTAGATTGTCTTCACTTGCTTGACAGATAAATTGGACTCAACAAAATTAAAAACTTTTGTGTATCAAAGAATACTATTTTTTCTTTTGTTATCCATGCTTTTGGTGTCATATCTGACAATCCATTGCCAAATTTAGGGTCATGAAGATTTCAATCTGTTTTTCTTCCAAGAGTTTTATGGTTTTAGCTGTTACATTTAGGTCACCGATCCATTCTGAGTGAATTTTTGTATATGGAGTGAGGTAGGTGTCCATCTTCATTCTTTTGCATGTGGACATTCAGTTATCCCAGCATCATTTGTTAGAGAGACTATTCTTTCCTTATTGAATGGTCTTGGCACCTTATTGAAATTCAGTTGGCCGTAGATGTGTGAGTTTGTTTGTGGGGTCTCAGTTCTGTTCTTTGCATTTACTTTGGTATAGGCTGAGTTTCTGGTTTTTCTCCCATTGATAATAGGACCATGGCGTTGATAGCAGCATTTTCCAGAATCCCAAAAAGCTTCATCTGACTATAGGGATGTTGGTGCTTTTGAGTGAGGATGAGGTCCAGCAGACACGTGAGATGCTACAGCAGTGTAAAGAAGATTTCATTAAGTGAGTAGCCCTCAGGGATGGGAAGGGTGTTCTATCTGGGCTAATTTCTTTTTAGTATTACAGGCTTGTTTTTGGACTAGGGGGCTGGATGTCATGGGAACAAGTTCTTTTTTTTTTTTTTAAGAGACAGAGTCTCACTTTATCACCCTCAGTAGAGTGGTGTGGCATCACAGCTCACAGCAACCTCCAACCCCTGGGTTTAGGTGATTCTCTTGCGTGGCGTCACAGCTCACAGCAACCTCCAACTCCTGGGCTTAGGTGATTCCCTTGCCTCAGCCTCCCGAGTAGCTGGGACTACAGGCTCCTGCCACAACGCCTAGCTATTTTTTTTTGCAGTTTGGCCAGAGCTGGGTTCAAACCTGCCACCCTCAGTATATGGGGCCAGCGCCCTACCCACTGAGCCACAGGTGCTGCCCTGGGAACAAGTTTTGTTGAATCACCCATTTATAACACTTAATACTGGACCATTGTCTGAAAAGTTTGAAATGAATTTAAAGCATATATTTATAAAATTTATGAAAAGATTCTTCCTTATGTTATAGTAATGCAGAAGGCAAAGTTTATTCTCAAACAGGACATCTATTATTTTCTTCAATAGGAAACTTTCCTTATCTGTCACAGAGTATAGGCTATTGTGTTAGTTTTCTGTGCTGCTGTAACATACTATTATAAACTTAGTGGCTTAAAATAACACATTTATTATCTTAATAGTTCTATAGATCAGAGAGTAATGAGAGTTTCATTGGGCTCAAATCAAGTATCAGCAGAGTAGCGATCCTTTCTTTAGAGGTTCTGGGAAAAATCCATTTCCTTGCTTTTAAGGTCCAGCCTCTAGAGGTGACCCCCATTCCTTAGCTGCTGACCCCTTTCCTTTATCTTCAACTCCAGCAACATTGCAACTCTGTGATCCTTCTGTTGTCACTTCTCTCTCTGTGACTATAGCAAGGACAGGCCATCTACTTTAGTACTCATGTAATTTGATTGAGCCCACCCAGGTAATCCAGTTTTATCTCCCGTCTAAAGTTTCTTAACCTTACTCACATCTGCAAAAGTCTCTTTGCCACATAAAATAGCATCTTTATAGATTCCAGAGAGTAGAGTGTGGCCATCTTTGAGGAGGGGCATTATTCTGCCTGCTACAGTGACCCAAATATTATAACTTGATTCTTTAGGAACGTCTTCATTGTATTTCAGAAACAATTATTTTATTTTTATTTTTTAAAAATACAGATAATTTTGCTTTTTTAGAAACAGAGTCTCTTCTGTTGCTCAGATTTTCGTGGCTATTCCACCATGATAGGTAGTAAGATTATCCTACTTACCTTTGAACTCCTCAGCCTCTTTAGCAGCTGGGACTGCAGGTGTGCACCACCATGCCTGTCTCAACTCTCTTTTAACTCAGAGAAAACGTTACTGTTTTGGGAGCAGAACTGTCATTCTTCTTTACTATAAGATTTTAATTTATACGTACACCTGACATAACAGCTTTATTGCAAAGAAGTCTCTCTTTCCCTCTCTTGCTTTGCTCTTTTTACTTAAGTTTAATGAAGAAGAGGAATTTGAAAACTGACTACTCAGGGTGGCACCTGTGGCTCAAGGAGTAGGGCGCTGGCCATGTATACCGGGGGTGACGGGTTCAAGCCTGGCCATGGCCAAAACTGCAAAGAAAAAAAAAAGAATAAAGAAAACTGACCACTCAAGTATTTTTTTTTTATTCTATTAGTATATACGTGCCCCATACTTACACATATTTTAACATGGTCTTGTAGAAATGGGTTACCTTGTTCATTGGGTAGAACAAGGTGTAAAAGATCTAATTTTTTTCTCTTGTTAGGTTATATATGAAACTGTGTAATATGGTGACTTATTTGTGGGTCAGTTATTCTTTTGCATTGTTTCAAAGACAAGATATTCTTGTGCAGAGTCACAAGCTGATTGGATTTGCAGAATCTGCCTGTCCTTTGAATCCCAGACAGCAAAGACCACTTCTTGTCATCTTTGCTTAGTGATGGAGATATCTGTTTTCTCTCGATCTTAACTACAGTTCAAAGTAATTTGGTGTTTGTATTAGATATTTGCCGATTTCCTTGTATAAAATAAAACTTCATGCTTTATCTTATAAATAAGGACAATTTTACCTGGCTTGAGGATCAGTCCTGATTCTTTAACTTATTCCCTGTCGGCGGTGCCTGTGGCTCAATCGGCTAAGGCGCCAGCCACATACACCTAAGGTTGCAGGTTCGAATCCCCAGCCCGGGCCTGCCAAGCAACAATCATGGCTGCAACCAAAAAATGGCCGGGCGTTGTGGCAGGTGCCTGTGGTCCCAGCTACTTGGGAGGTGGAGGCAGGAGACTCGCTTGAGCCCAGGAGTTGGAGGTTGTTATGAGCTGTGATGCCATGGCACTCTACCCAGGGGGATAGCTTGAGGCTCCGTCTCAAAAAAAAAAAAAAAAAAACTTATTCCCTGTTCACTTTTTTGCTAACCTAAAGTGAAAGCTGCTGCATTTTCTTGGCAGCCATTGGGATAATCCTGCAAAGAAAAAATTTAAAGATAGATAAAATATTTGTTTAGAGAAGTATTTATTCTTTTTACCTTATGAAAGCAGGTCACAGGTTTTTAATCACTAAAGCTTTATCCTAAGCCATGTGAAGATTTAGCTGAGTTTCTTCCTTTTATGTCTCTTGGTGCCTTTTGTGACTCAGTGCCAAATTGGAGCCCTTTAAGCATGTCAGAGATGGTATGCATAGGGAATAAAGAGCATCTTAATAGTCCCTAAGAATTTCTGACATGACAGGATGAAAACAGTAATTGTAGTTTTTCAAATTCAGCAAAGCTTTTGAAATAGGACAAAGTTACCCTGCCAAAAATCTGCAGTGCCTGCAAAAATGTGTTTGAAGATGCTCTTTTTAAAAAGCTGGAAAGATCTGAAACCAGCAAGTAATATAAAGTAAGTCTCCCTAGCCCGCTTCCCCTACCTTCCCTCTGCCGTGTGCCTTGTTTAAGGAGTCAAAATGAAAAGTAAAAAGTGCAAAGTTAATTTACTTCGGAGAAGGAGGATGAGAATCAGAATAGATTGTTCTGGACTGGTTTGAGGTACCTTGTTTTCCTAAATGGAAAAGACTTACTACTTAAAAAAAAAAAAAAAGCCAGGCATTGTAGTTCATGCCTATAATCAATCCTAGCACCTTTGGGAGGCTGAGGCTAAAGGATTATTTGAGCCCAGGAGTTCAAGACCAGCCTGAGGAAGAGCAAGAACTCCATCTCTGCTAAAAATAGAAAAAATTAGCCAGGTGTCTGTAGACCCAGGCTGAGGCAGGAGGATGCCTTGAACTCAGAAATTTGAGATTGCTGTGAGCTAAACTGACACCATGGCACTTGTGCCTGGGAAACAGAATGAAACACTGTCTCAAAAAAAAAAAAAAAAAAGGCACTTCGATTAAAGCCCTCATGAATAAACTGGTAAATTATACCACCTGAATTCTTTTCTTGCTCTTTGATCTTAGCCTTTGCACTTGGTATACTTAGAAAGAATGTCAATAAATAATGACATTTCTAACCTGAACCTTTTATGTTGTAAAGATCTCTAAATTATGAAAAAGAAAACATTGAAGAATGAATAGGCCAGTACATAGTGAGCTGTAGTTTAAGCTGATGGCTTTTTAAATTGGAATATTAAAATGTGGCTATATGGGAATTTGATTAAAACTGCAGTGCTATGCAGCTGTTTTAAAGAAATGAGTAGTTGAGTATTTGTTATAAATTTGGGGGGTAGAGTTTTAATTTAAAGGATACTATCTGACAAGAAACAGGATTTTCATTTTAATTTTTCAGCTAAAGGCTCACGTAGTTCTATAGATTTTGAATGAATTATTCAGTGTTTAGTAAATCCTGAAGCTCTGTGTCCCTTGTGACTCTTCTCTGTGAGATGTAGGACACAAACAGTACACTGGCTCTCAGTACAGAGTCGGATAAATGTGCAGCTCTTCTTAAGCTCCAGCATCACGCTCCAGTCATTAAGTGTTCCCAATAAGCCTGAGGTCAGACCAGAGGAGGAGTTTAAGAGACAAGAAACTGGAGAGAAGGAAGGTGAGAAAATACCCAGGAACAATTGGTAATGCCTAATTATTGCCTTGGGTGCCATCAGTTGGAAGGTGTGCTCATTGGTGTCCCAGGTGGAACAGTTTGGGCACCAAGACAAAGAGCATTTGATCAGGCAAATGGCTGGATGTCTGTTCTGCTCTTTAATCTCCCTCATAATAAACTTTGGGTATAGGTTGAAAGAATTTGTATCTACTACTCAAAGAGCAGGTTTCAGATCCTGTTTCATTACTTCATTTGGTTTTTTGTTCTTTTTTTTTTTTTTTTTGCGGTTTTTGGCCGGGGCTGGGTTTGAACCCACCACCTCCGGCATATGGGGCCAGCGCCCTACTCCTTGAGCCACAGGTGCTTCCCGTTTTTTGGTCTTAGTACTCCAGCTCATTCCAAGGATTTGAGGTAGTTTAGGGTAAGGATATATTTATTTATTTATTTATTTAATTTATTTTTTTTTTTTGAGACGGAGCCTCAAGCTATCCCCCTGGGTAGAGTGCCATGGCATCACAGCTCATAGCAACTTCCAACTCCTGGGCTCAAGCGAGTTTCCTGCCTCAGCCTCCCAAGTAGCTGGGACCACAGGCGCCTGCCACAACGCCTGGCCATTTTTTGGTTTCAGCCATCATTGTTGTTTTGGCGGGCCCGGGCTGGGGATTCGAACCCGCCACCTTAGGTGTATGTGGCTGGTGCCTTAGCCAATTGAGCCACAGGCGCCGAGCCGGGAAATCTGTTCTTATTGAAATTGGTCTACAGAGCTCTGGATACTCCTGCCAACCAACTGCTAGTCTCTCAATGGCTGCTGGCCAACCCACCTGTATACACTTCTTACTTCAAGTAAAGACACCTGCCTAGTGAGTTCAGACACGCTCTATGACTGAGCAAAAGAGAATAAGGTCCCAGGGATCTGAACTGTTACCTGTCACTCTTTCAAACACTCTTTCCTGTCTTTCAGCTTAAAGATCAATACTTCCCCCAATAACTTTCTTTTTATGATATAAGGAGTAATAAGTAATGATTAAAAAATACATTGAGGTTTTATGTTGCCTCCAATACTTTTCTATCCTTATAATATTATATTCTAAAATATTTTTAATGTTTCACTTGCATAAAATTGTACTTCATGTAAATAATTAATTTCAAGCTGAAATTACATTATTTCAATAAAAAAGTCACTAGTATTACCACAGTAAAGGCTATTTTTATTACATTCAACAACTTAAAACTCTAAGTTTGTATTTGTTTGTATTACTCACCAGGATGCCCAAGAGTATTTAATTCATCTAAAATGAAATCAGAGAAAATAGATTAAGTAAACTGTCAATTTAGCACCAATGGTAAGACTAATCATAGTAGTTTTTGACTCATTAAATCGTGACAATATTTTATCAGTTTAGAACTTTTTAAACTAAAAGAAGCCATGCAAATACTGAATAAGAAAGAAAACTTTCATGCATATCAGTTAGAATTTCTAAGCTATTACTGTTATCATTAAATGACAAAAAATTAAGGTCCTTCATAACCTATTTAAAGTTTTAGATATTCTGGCCAGTTATGGGACAAAAACAGTCAAGAGACAGGTATGTCTGTATCCTTAACTATAAACTTATGAAACTAATTAAAAATTTCAAATGATTTCTTTTTTTACAAATAAATTTTAGAACTTTTTTTTTTTAGAGACAGAGTCTTACTTTGTTGCACTCAATAGAATGCTGAGGCATCACAGCTCACAGCAACCTCCAACTCCTGGGCTTAGGTGATTGTTTTGCCTCAGCCTCCTGAGTAGCTGGGACTATGGGCTCTCACCACAGCACCCAGCTATTTTTCGTTGAAGTTTGGCTGGGGCCAGGTTTGAAACTGCCACTGTCAGTATATGGCGCTGACGCCCTACTCACTGAGCCACAGGTGCCACCCTAATTTTAGAACATTTTAAGATTTACAGAGCTTCTGTGAAGATAGTGCAGAGCGAGTTCCTGTATACCCAGACCTAGTTTCCCTATGATGTGTCAGTGAGCATGGTGTATTTGTCCCATCTTATGTTGGCATGGTATATTTGTCACAACTAACAAACCATTGATGTTCTTTTTTTGGTTTCAGGACTCTATTCACGATATCACATTAACTTTGCTTGTGTGTCCTTAGGCTCTGCTTGGTTGTTAAAAGTTGCTTAGAAGTTTCTGTAAAGAGACTGGCAGGTTTGAGGTATTTTGTATAATATCCCTAGGATTTGTCTAATGTCTTTCTCTTGACTAGACTATGGTTTCTGAAAGTGTAATGTGTTTTGGGAGATATAGTGGTTTCAGAATCAACCTGTGTCCCCCCAGGAGCATTTTTTAGCCATTAGATAAGCAAGTATCTGTGACATGATAGCCATCTATTTTTTTTTTAAGAGATGGGGGTCTTGCTATGTTGTTCAAGTTGGTTATGAACTTCTGTGCAAGTAACCCTCCCACCTCCACCTTCTGAGCTGCAGGGACTAAAGGTGTCAACCACCAGATTTAGCTTCTTTTTTCTTCCCTCACAAATTTAATGAAGATAAAATATTAACATTTAACAATAA
Source organism: Galagoides demidoff (assembly GCA_963574575.1). Classification (NCBI taxonomy): domain Eukaryota; kingdom Metazoa; phylum Chordata; class Mammalia; order Primates; family Galagidae; genus Galagoides; species Galagoides demidoff. Next base: position 19,236 of record CAUYQV010027766.1, on the reverse strand, counting down.
ATAGTAAATGTTATGCTAGTCATAGATGTTATGCAGGAAATTTATTCTTATATGAGTGATCAAATCTATTAAAAAGATTGTTTCTAGTCCTTATCTTAAACATTGTTATTGTTAAATTTTAAAGCCTTTTGGATTTTGTGAAGGCAAAAAGTAGAAACCTAGTAAACAAATGTATATGAAGAAATAAAAAACTCAAAGCAATATCCAAAATACTAAAAAAAAAAAAAAGGTATCAACCAGTGCATGAGACGGTGTGATTTCTTTTGTCTCCAGTCTTACAGACTAGACTCATTACCAGTTAACTGGGTCAGCAGCACCATATTCTTCCATCCCTCTTCAGCGAGGCTGTTTCCCACATTTACAATACAACTAGAGTCTTTTGTCATATTCTGCATTCCATCTTGGGGTCTCCCTCCTCTGACCTCCTAAGTGATTATTTAAAATTTGTATACATGGATTCGCTATTACAGTTAATCATACAGAATAGTTTCACTGCCCTAAAAAGTATACACCTATTCAACCCTCATCCTGACACATAATGTTTATAAATATTTATAGGCTACCTGTGGTATTTTGACACATGCATAGAATGTGTAATGATTAAATCAGGGTATACCTTCAGGATATCCATCACCTCAAACATTCATCATTTCTTTATGTTGGGAACATTTCAACTCTTTTCTTATAGCTATTTTAAAATAACACATACACAATAAATTGTTGACTATAGTCACCCAATTGTGCTATCAAACACTACAACTTACCCTTCTATTTAACTATAGGTTTGTACCTACTGCCATCTACTTTTCATCCCCTCCTCCCTTTCCACCTCTGGTAACCATTCATCTACTCTCTACTTCCATGAGATCAACTTTTTAAATTCTCACATGGGAGTGAGAACATGCAATATTTGTCTTTCTCTGGCTTATTTCTCTTTTTTTTTGTTTGTTTGAGACAGAGCCTCAAGCTGTTGCCCTGGGTAGAGTGCCGAGGCATCACAGCTCACCAGCAACCTCCAACTCCTGGGCTCAAGCTATTCTCCTTCCTCTGCCTCCCAAGTAGCTGGGACCACAGGTGCCTGCCACAATACCTGGCTATTTTTTGGTTGTAGTTGTCATTGTTGTTTGGCAGACTTGGGCTCGATTTGAACCTGCCAGCTCTGGTGTATGTGTCTGTAGCTCAGCGCCTTAGCTGTTTGAGCTACAGATGCTGAGTTTATTTCTCTTAACACGATGACTTCTAGTTCTAGCCATGTTGTTGCAAATGACTTTTTTTTTTTTTATAGCTAAAGGGTCTGATCAAGTATCTTTAACAAAATACATGTGTCCTCTCTATATATTTGTACATAGGGACTCTGCTCATTAGTGTCTCAACTTTGTGGACTTTTAAAGAAAAAAAATTTGGATCTGATTTTTCTCTCTGAAATTTCTGGAGCAACTTCATAGCTGTATGTGCACCTCTATGTTCTGAATAAAGTTATTTGAAAATTAACTGCTTTAATGGTATGTTTGCCACTGAAAAATTATATAGAAAATCTTGCAGGTATGGATGCTCCATAGCAAGTGATAATTCACATGCATCATCCTGAAGCCAAACCACAGTGTTAGCTTACTTTTACTCTTAGAGGTCTCCAATATTACAAAATCTTAAAAGCCATGCAATTAGGAAAAAGAATTAAGAGAGTAAGATTAGAATTTCTTCACGTAGCATCCCAAAGCCTTAACAGACCATGGGATTGGAACTCGCTTATAATAGGAGAGAGCTCTTGCTCACAAGTATATACTAAGATGCAAACAGAAATTATAGTATTTCAAAGTGATATCATAGAGATAAGGAGGACAGGAAACCCAGGAAAGATAAGATTTAACATTATTTTCTTACTCTACTCAAGTAGAGCCTAAGATTATATCTTAAAGAGGCAGAAATTGAAAAAATACTTTGCTATCCACAAATCTAATTTTGCAAACCAATGTTATATCGCACTAAGAAAAGTGATCCAAAGTTTAAAAACTTACTCATTATAATTTAAGTATAATACTTTGGTTAATTAAAACAAATGAGAAGTGTATGTTGAAACAGATTTTTAGTTCTGTTTACATATGGTAAAGGTGACATGGTAGATTAATCTACAGCCTTGTAACTTCAAAAAATCCTATGAACTTTACATTAAAACAGAATATTTAATAATTTTAAACAGATAAAACGTGTTAAACAGTAAATCTTCAGTTCTGAAACTTTTATGGAAACTGCATCTGCATTTGAGAGGAATTTTATCATGGCTAAAGGATAAAATAATCTAAATAAATATCCATGACAGTATATCCATCTATTTTTTAAATAAGTCTTATGCAGATAAAAATTAACACTAAGAATTAATTGCATATGGTCACTACCCAAAAGATATTATGCAGAAACTTTGCTCTTATGTGCAGTAGGAAGGCAACTGAAGATTAGTTATTATAATAGTGTTAACGTAATAGTATCTGTGGCAATTTATAAAACTTTAAAGACTAAGATACAATACCCTTCAGTTAAAATCCTTTCTTAGAGCTAGTATTTTTTCTGTTCCTGCACTCAGTAAGCTAAGAGCACTGCACCCATCCCGAGAGTAACTAGCATGCAGGAGATCTGGCTTCAAACTAAAGAATCACACTACCTTCAGTGCACTCCACTGCCTCATTTGTTCTTCCTTGTTTCAGAGGAAATAAATTTGAAGACACTGTAATTCATGGTCTTAGGAAGGGCAGTCATTAAGCACAGATATAAACATCACAGAACTATACTGGGACATTAACATGCATGCTACTATACCCGAAATAAGATGATACACAACAAACTCTCAAATTATGCAGTTCATATTGGGGACTGTTGATTAATAATCATTCTTTCTTTTATGTGTCTATAGTGTTTGTTTTAAACATGTTTTATTAAAAATCTTTTTCCACTAAATCAAGTATTTTGTAACTCAAGCTTTGAAGAATGCATTTCAGCCACAGATGTGTAAAATAAACTATAAAATTCTAAAATAACTAACATGAGCTAAATAAACTAGTTTTTTCCTCTGGTTCTTTTTGCTCTTTGTATGTGAATTTAAGATTATAAATTTAGTATGCATTTTCTCAAATTTCATAACTCCTGATACTTAACTCACGATTAAGTACAAGGTGAAAAGCAGAACTTGCTTTGCTTAACTGTTTCAGATTATATGGCTTATGTTACAGTCTGCTTGTGAGAACACTGATTAACGCTGCTTACCTATGATGATTTCTACCTTCTTGCTATCTTGACTGTCTCGATCATTATATACATGACACCAATAGGTCCCCTGATGTTCCAAATCCACGTATGGTACCTATATTAAGATCAGAAAACGTACATGTTTCTTCTTCAATTTTAATTTAAATTGGCTTGGAGAAAAAAGCATTTTGTGTTTTAACAAAATTCTCTAAAAGATAACACTTAGAAGGCTTTAAAATTAGTAAATTAGCTTCATTCATTAGGTTAAATATCAGCAAGTAAATAATGATATAATGATTCTAACAGTAGTGAGTTTGATGCAATACTATTTGACATTTTGCATATAAGCCCATGATGAATTCCAGCATTTTTGCAAATGTAAGAGCTAATTAATATTAAATCATAAGAGACAAGAAATGAAAATCACATCACAAAGAATGGGTTTTAATGTTCACACAAATTTAACTGTACCATTTTTTTTACATATTAACACCCGCAAATATGTCCCAAATCAACTTCCTACCATGTATAGTTTTTTTGTCTCATGTGTTAATGGCGACTCATTTTTGAACCACTGGTAGTGAGGAAGAGGGCTTCCAATAGCAACACACTGTAAAACCAATGTGCTGCCTGGCATCAGCTTCTGGGACCTTGGCTCAACACAGATTTGCAACTTAGATTCAGAGATGCCATCCCAATTTCCTTGAATTAAAAAAAAAAAACCTCTAGGTTAGAAATAAAGACAATTTTCTCCTATATTAGAAAAAAGCCAGATGTGTTCAAGTTCACCTTTATTGTTGTTACAATCTTTAATAACATTCCCAAACTAAGGTTCACAAAACCTCACAGAAATATTAAGAGATATTCTTCATTTTTTTATTGTAGGAACTTCTCAAAGTTTTCAAAATGTTAGTATGCATTGTGAATTAAAGAGGGGAACATAGTTCAAATATTTCCCAAATGTGTCTGGCTACAGAATCTTTCTGATGGAACAAATACTTATTAACATCTTGAATGATATTCATGGTCAGCATGAAAAGCTCTACATTCTTTTTTTTTTTTTTTTGAGACAGAATCTCACTATGTTGCCCTCGGTAGAGTGCCGTAGCATCACAGCTCACAGCAATCTCATGCTCTTGGGCTTAAGTGATTCTCTTGCCTCAGCCTTCCGAGTAGCTGGGACTAAAGGTGCCTGCCACAACACCTGGCTATTTGTTGTTGTTGCTGTAGCTGTCACTGTTGTTTGGTAGGCCCTGGCCAGGTTCGAACCCACCGGCTCTGGGATTTGTGGCCGGCGCCCTAGCCGCTGAGCTACAGGTGCCGAGCCAAGCTCTACATTCTTTTGACTTACTAAGAAATTTTATTTTCAACATTGAATATATATGGATAGGTTGTCCCTAACATTTTTTCCCTAGGCAGATGTCAGAAATCATTTATTAAATATTCATTTATTATTCTTCAAGTCCCTTGCGGTTACAGGGCTTGTCAATGTGATGCAGTACCCAGTCTCTATTATGAAACTCAATGTCTAACACATTGCAGGTGATTGTATTTGTTCAATGAATATGATTTCACTTATAAATACATTAAAGTTTATTACATGCACAGAAATAGTCTAGAAAGAAATAAATTGCTCTTCTAATCAATCATGACTATTTCTGAAGACTATGTCCCACTCCCACAAAGACACCTTACCTGGGCTTTGATATCCTACTCTGGGCCATCACAGACACCTCCCCACCACTACCCAAATATCCACCTTGCTTGGCCATACCTTTAGAACTGAATAGACAAAGAAGGGTAAGCCAGCTGAATGATTTACACATTTTTAAGTGCAGAGTGTGAGCTGGCATTAGTGTGACCAATGATCTCAGTCACCCTGAGATGAAAAGCTTTTTCCAAGATGCAGGTGATAATACAAAATAGTAAGACTATCTTGGAATCTATATGGTAGGTTTTTTTTTTTTTTTTTTTTGAGACGGATCCTCAAGCTATCCCCCTGGGTAGAGTGCCATGGCGTCACAGCTCATAGCAACCTCCAACTCCTGGACTTAAGCGAGTCTCCTGCCTCCACCTCCCAAGTAGCTGGGACCACAGGCCCCTGCCACAACGCCTGGCCATTTTTTGGTTGCAGCCATCATTGTTGTTTGGCGGGCCCGGGCTGGGGATTCGAACCCGTCAACTTAGGTGTACGTGGCTGGCGCCTTAGCTGATTGAGCCACAGGCGCCGAGCCTATATGGTAGTTTTTAAAGAAAATTAAACATACATCTACTATGTGACTCAGCAATTCCACTTCTAGGTAAAATTATCTAGGAGAAATAAAAATACATGTTCAAAAAATGGCTTATAAGAGAATGTTTGTAGCATCTTTATCCATGATACCCCAAAACTGCACACAAACTGTTTATCAATAGAGAATGGATAAACAAACTAGCCGATTTACACAATGCATTATTACCTAGCAGAAAGAGGACTGCTGATGCACCTAACAACATGAATAAGTCTTAAAAAACACACTGAATGGAAGAAGCTGGATATAAAAATGTGGCTTGGCACCTGTAGCTCAAGCAGCTAAGGCGCCAGCCACATATGCCAGAGCTGGTGTGTTCGAATTCAGCCCAGGCCTACTGAACAACTACAATCAAAAAATAGCCAGGCATTCTGGCAGGCACCTGTAGTCCCAGCTACTTGGGAGGCTGAGGCAAGAGAATTACTTAAGCCCAGGAGTTGGAGGTTGCTGGTGATCTGTGATGTAACGGCACTCTACCCCAGGGTGGCAGCTTGAGGCTCTGTCTCAAAATAAATAAATGAAAATGTACATATATAACTATCAGAAGTTCTAAAGCAAGTAAAACTTAAATCAATTTGTGGTGAAAGAAAGAGTGACTACAGGTGAGAAAGGCACATGAGAACACAAGTAACAAACATGTTCTACATTCTGATGGGGTGTACAATTAGGATCTGGATATCACACTGTATATAAATATCTCAATAAATACAGTATGAAAGAAATTAAATAAAATTGATAGAGGTAAATGAGATATTTTTTCCTTAAAGAAAATGGTACATTCTTTTATTGTCAAGAACCCTTATTTGAGTTTTATATAAAGCTCAAGTGAGAGAGAAGTATGCAAGAAAGACTGATTTTTTTTAAACAAAGAGTCGGTTTCCCTCTTTGTTTTGTCTGGGAAACACAGCAAAGAATATGGTCTTGAGTGCGCATATGAATAAACAAAACAGTATCTCATGGCTACTCTTCAGACTGGCTTTTTATCTTTTTTTTTTTGCAGTTTTTGGCCAGGGGCTGGGTTTGAACCTCCCACCTCTGGTATATGGGGCCAGCACCCTATTCCTTGAGTCACAGGAGCCACCCTGGCTTTTTATCTTCATCAAAAAGATCAGGTCCTGATGACAGGACTGAAAAGATGGAGCAGGGAGTAGAGAAGTAGTCTGAGTGTTTTGTTGTAGTGAATGATACACCAAGTGGCCTTTACTGCTGAGAGTTTCCACAACAGCATGTTTTGGGGCAATACAACAGTTTGGGAGAAAAAAAAGTTACAGAAAGGAACTGAAAAGTGAACAGCAAGACTATTAGATGAAAGTTTTTTCTCCTCCCACACCAGAGACCACAACATTCAAATCTGTAATAAACTGACCTCTACTTGACTCACACCCTAATTATAGAAATCAAAGACTATCAGGTCTTGAATTCATTGTGCTTCTCCAGCACTCTACTTTTTACAACGATAGTATTCAGCACTCCCGAGTAACTTAGAGAAGCAGAAGTTGTCCAAGATGTTAATTTCACCATCTTTTTCTTAAATAAGGAAAAGTAAGTTTTGGCTACAGTGAACCCTTTGGAGATTTTTAGAAAACCTTGAATATGTGCCTTAAATGTAAGAATATTAAATGTTCTTGATGGAAATATATCCATCTCTGCCTTTTGAAACATTTTACCCTGGTTCTTCATTCTTTAAACAAACATCTACTGAGTACCTATTGGTTATTTAAGTGTTTGGGTTCATCAAAGATTATTAAGACCCAGACTTTCTCCTCAGAAATTTAGCTTAAAAGGCAGATAGTCCTGACAAGAACTAGATTACAGAAGTTATGTTCAAAAGACTTGACTTCTGTGAGGAAGAGAGTGGTAGCAAAGAAGACGCTGGGGAACTCTTTCTGCCTTCTATTGTAACAGGTAATCTTCCTTCCTGATCATTCTGTGAGGAATCTAGGTCAGGGGCGCGCTCTAATGCTTGGTTTAGAACAGCTTTAACACCTAAGACCTAAGCCCGAGACTGTTCCTCATGAAGGTGTTCAGTGAATTGCATAACTGAAGAGTGACCACTACATGCCAAGCTTTGTGTCAAGAAGTACCAAAGAGAAAAGGGAACTATGAACTACTCCTTATCCCTATACAACTCAGACAGCTAGGCAGACAAATAGCTTTAAAAGTGATGCAATAAATTCTGTAAGAGAGGCAAAATCAGAATGCCAAGGGAGTAGAAGAGGAAGCCAAGGCAGAAGATTATGCTAAGTAGGAAAGCCATTCAAACAAAGAAGTGATGCAAAGACATGGAACTGTGAATAAGCAAGGCAGGGAGTGGCAGGGAGAAGCTTGCTAACATACAGGTGCCACGTGTGACGGCAGACAATAGGCCGTGAAGGAAGACAAGTTGGAAGAGTCAGTGGCAGGAACCAGCCTCAGGAGGGTCCACACCATCCCGAGGGATCTGCATACACATCCGTGTGTATGTGCACACATACAGAGACACAAAGAACATGGGATCAGATCTAAACAGCTACTGATACTACGTTGGATGAGTACATATGTGAGCTTTTGGCACTATTTTTGATATTCTGAAATTACTTAAAAGTAAACATTTAAAATAAGATAAAATAAAACAATCCTCATCCCAACATTCAACTTCTTTTTATTACTTACCCCGGAAGCTTTCTGTTACGTCTGTGACATCACAAACATCCAGTTGTGACCACTGGCTGAATTCAAAGGTGAAATTGTTATTAACTCGGCAGACATAAAACCCTGCATCTTTTACATGCACTGAGTTAAAAATAAGTTCTGATGTATTTCCGTATGGAATCTGTAAAAGAATTAATAGAGAATAAGTCTTATCAACATGGCTTATAAAATATGGTGTGGAAAGTCTATGATTTCAGTATGGAGCCATGAAAGTATGCCTTTTTTCACAATTTGTAAAATATCTAGGAGTTAAAAAAATAAACAGTATTTTGAGTTACTTATAACTAAAGTATTAAAAAATTCATAATCTTTTATAAATCCATTAACCACAGCTAAGCTTTCTCCCAAAATCTTCCAAAACCTCACTAACAGAAAAACTCATCTGTCATCTAAGAAAGTTCAATCATTGAGTTTTAGAAGGATTTATAATCACATCTGTGAGTTAAGCAGCCACACTACAGGACAGCCCCACAATGGTGTGTAGAAAATACAGAGAGGGAGACCTAGCTGTGACTCTCAGCTCTAATCACATTAGCTGAGACTACACAGACAAGTAGTTATTTTTCTTTGAGATCTCACTTTCTGATCTGTAAAATTCTCTAAAAGGATAAGAGGCCTCAACTAAATTTTTAAGAAGTGGGCTAAGAAGAGCTATGGAAAGTGGAGGTGAGAAGCCACTCATGGGATCCAAACTCTTCCCTGGGATTCCATCACCCCAGTAAGGTTTCTTTCACTTTTTCTGTTCCCAGCAATTTATCAGCTACACCCAAGTTTGGCACATTGCCAAGGGGGGCTTATCCAAGTGCCTCATTATATTACAATAAACTCTTTTGAAAGGATAGGTTGGGCATCACAAATCTGAAAACCCAAAACCAAAAATGACCCCAAATTTGAAACTTTTTGCATGCTGACATAGTGGTCTCCTCAAACCTTTAGCAATCCTCCTTCTCTCAGGCAATGACGTCAGATAAAAGTTATCTCCCTTCCCTGCCACCAAATCATAGGCCTACCCATGTCTGTACCTATTTAGAACTGCTCTCTTCCCTCCTGTTAAAATGGAAGATGCTTCTTCCTAACAAAGGCCACTGAGCTAATGATCTATAGGGATCCACTTAGATTCACAGGGTTGGTATGAAGACTTCATTAAAGTGAAGACCTGTGATTTAACAGATGCAGAAAGAAATCTTCTCAGGTTTCCCTTATCTGACTAAAAGCAGAAAGTTCTGGGTAACGAGGTTGCCATAAATTTCCTCTTGGGGTAACTTTTACTCCTAGAAAAGAGACCAAGAGTAAAACTACCATAAGTCCCCTCTAGAGAGTTTATGGCCATGAAGAAAAGGAATCATTACTGGCACTTGTGCCAACAAACACTATCACAAACTTTCCCATTTCCTCCTACTCTTCTAGAAAAGCCTTTGTCTTTCCAGAAAAAACCTATTTATTCTTCCCACAGAGGGTCCTCCCACATCTGCCTTTTCCCTACTGAGTTTTTGGTAAACTCCTGTATGCATATGAGTAAACTTTTTCTCTTGTTAATCTGTGTTTTGCTGGTTAATTCACAGGCTCCCTGGCACTAAACCTAAGAGGGTGGAGGAAAGGCTTTTCCTCCTCTCAAATTCCATCCTCTCTGACCTTGCTCTTAAATTTTTTTCTCTCTTTGCTTTAGCATCTATTTCTCTCTTTTACTATATTATTCTCAAAACTAAATATACTCTAGTACCTTCTATCTTAAATAAACTAAAAAAAGTTTCTACTGAAGAAGCTGGACACCTCTTTCTTCTTGAAATACTCTCCTCTTTAGACTTCTCTTGGCTTTCCTCCTATCTCTCTGGAAGATTCCTTTTACTTATCTCTTTGCTGGTTCCTGCTCCACTACATAACTCTCAATTTTACCTCCCCAGATGCCCAAACTGCCTAGCTGATTCATCCAGATGTGTGCAAGGGCACTTTAAATTCAACATGTCTAAAGTTAAACTTTTGACTTTTCTCCCTAAATCTGTTCCTCTTCAATTTTCAACGTGTCCCTGACGCTCAACTGAAAAACCAAGGGTTATCTTGATTTCTCCTCCTTTCTCCTCATGCTCACATCTCATCTGCTAGTTTGGTTAAACGCATCTCTAAAATACACACCGAACCACGTCCTGTGATCCACCCCCATTGTCGTCCCCTAGTCCACACTACTGCTATTTCTAGTCAGCACAAGTATTAGAGATAGCTGGTCTTCCTGCTGTTCTCTTCTTCTTTCAAGGAGCAAATTTGTGTTTTAAAAACATAAATCCTATCACATTACCTCCCTTGCTTAAAACCTTCAGTAGCTTCACATATTACATCACTACCCGGTTGGTTTTCCTCATTTATCTTCATTCCCAGAAATAACTGTACTTGTTTACTGTCTGTCTGTCTCCCCCCCACCTGGAGTGTGATGCTCTTGACCTGGCGTAGGTACTGAGAGGTACTGAGACCTGGTGGTCACTGCTGCATCATCTGGCCTTAGAATGCCATCTGGCATTAGAACGCCATCTGGCACAAAACAGCTGCTCAACCAAAACTTGTTAAATAAAACTCTCTTAAGATAGGCTTATGAACATGACAGTGGTTTGACAAAACTTGACTTGTTAAAGAGCTTTTTAAAAAAATTTTTATTAAATCATAACTGTGTACACTGATGCATTTATGGGGTTCAGTGTACTGATTTGATATACAATGTGAAATGCCTACATTGAACCGATTAACACATCCATCACAATTATAATCTTAACAGTTTTTAAACAGCTTTTTAATCCATTCCAACTCTTCCAATGTAAGACTCCCCATCCCCTACATTTCTACTTTTCTCCCATTAGGCCATATTTTACAAACAATGCACATAAATATAGCAGGTTTTTCCTATTATTTATCCTTCAAAAGGCATTTATTAAAATGAAACCAACTTTGCAATTGAGAAAATATGGTAAAGTACTTTTAGCTACTTTATCTCCCAAGAGCCTGGGCGCAAAAACATCCTGTTTACTTAATTCTCACAATCCCCTATGATAGGCATTCACGTGGCCAGTAAGCATAGTCAGGGTTCCAACACAGACCTATCTGGTGCCAAAGCCTACATGCATTTTACAACGTTCCACAGTTGTTTTGCCTTATACCTCAGAAATAAAAAATTGTATAATACCAAAAAAAAAATTTTATAGCAACACAAAATTTTTCTATGGCACGAGGTAATCCAATTAAAGGAAAAATCATAATCTGAAAACAGCTTTTTTATTTAGCTTTAGGTTTGCAAATGGAGACTTGGCATCAAGTCTATAAGGAAGTTGAATTACTGTGACCAACAGGTCATGACCAAATATGGACTTTTCATGTATAACCAAGGAGCGAAGAGGATGAAGGGAGAGTAACAAGGGAGTAGAGAAGAAAATCTCCCTGGAGCAAGATACAACACGTGGCAGCCGATCACTGGCTTGAGGAACTTTGAGAAGAGAATTCTTTTTTTTTTTTGAGACGGAGCCTCAAGCCATCCCCCTGGGTAGAGTGCCGTGGCATCACAGCTCATAGCAACCTCCAACTCCTGGGCTCAAGCGAGTCTCCTGCCTCCACCTCCCAAGTAGCTGGGACCACAGGCGGCTGCCACAATGCCCGGCCATTTTTTGGTTGCAGCCATCATTGTTGTTTGGTGGCCCGGGCTGGGGATTCGAACCCGCCACCTTAGGTGTACGTGGTTGGTGCCTTAGCCGATTGAGCCATAGGCGCCGAGCCGAGAAGAGAATTCTAACATTTGATTGTAAATTACCTGGTGAGTGGTATAGGGATACAATTCTTCCACAAAAGGAGTGCCCCTCTCTGCCAACCTGAATTTTACTTCAGAATCTATCACAATGGCCAAAGTCTTTTGATATAATACAGTTATATGAAATTCTCAAGAAAATAATATGCCATTAGCTTTCCATGTAGCCTTGAAAATCTTTTAAAGATTTTGGTTGAGGCTGGGTGTGGTGGGTCACACCTGTAATCCCAGTACTCTGGGAGGCTAAGGTGGGTGGATTGCTTGAGCTCAGGAGTTTGAGAACAGCCTGAGCAAGAGTGAGACTCTATTAAAGATGAAAAACTACTAAAAAAATGAAGGCAAGGGGATCTCTTGAATCTAAGAGTTTGACATTGCTGTGAGCATAATGCCACAACACTCTACCCAGGGCAACAGAGTGAGACTCTGTCTTAAAAAAAAAAAAAAAAGATTTTCGTTGGGACCTAATCTGTTGCAGAGTTTTGAATAGATAAGTAAGAATGTACTGATGAGGTTTCATACTTGCTAACACTGTTGGACCTATATAACTCCTATTTTCCACAATTTTAGAGTGAAGGACTGACTTCATTACTGTTTACAGTTTTTTTGGGAGATAATTTTGGAATCTCACTAAAATAATAATTATCAAATACTTCACTAATAACTCATGTCTTTCATACTCTTAAATCAAAGTCTTAAAACCACATTTAGGACAATAATGTTAATTAATTTCCTATTATTCTCTATTCTTAGTATAGAAGAATTAAAAGACATTAAAAATACCTCTTTGTTCATTTTGAACCATTGATATTGCACAAAAGGGTGTCCAGTTGCCCGGCAACACAGTTTCACAAACTGTCCAGCCAAGACTGCCTTTGATTCGGGGTTTACAGTGATTTTTATTCCTGAAAGAAAAAATTAAATAAAGTAACAGAAGAGGGATTTCCTTATTTATGTATCTGAAATATTCTGGAAATGACCTGTATACTTATCATAAGTCACCCATTCACATCTCTTTCCCCAGGCTTTGTAAAATCATAAGGAAAAAACTTTCCCAGAAGACTTCAATCTACTTTATTTCCCCATGACTGAGGGAGAAAATTATTTGTCATATTTCTTCAATTCTTAGAAACATTTTTTCCCACACCCTAACATTCTGAAATCAGGATGCACCACATAATAGATACCTGCCAGTCTGCAGGCAGAGCACTGATCTCAGTGTCAGTTCATGAGAACACTTGGTCTTAAATGTGCACATGGCTGGCTTCTGCTAAGTCAGGTGCACTATTAGTGATGGGGTGTTAAGCTGAAATGCCTGCTATGGTCTGCATATGTCTCTCCAAATGCATGTGCTAGAAACTTAATTCCCAATGCAACAAGTGTTAGGAGGTGGAGCCTAAAGGAGATGCTTAGGTCAAGAAGGTTTCACCGTCAAGAACAGATTAATGCCTCTATGAAAAGGGCTTGCCAAGTGGGTTCTCTCTCTCCTGCCCTTCTGCCATGTGAGGAGGTAACATCTATCTCTCCTTGCCCATCCACTTAGTGCCATGTGAGGATGCAGCAAGAAGACCCTCATCAGATACCATGCCTTGATCTTGGACTTCCTGTAGGCCTGTGAGAAATAAATAATTGTTCCTTATAAATTGCCCAGTCAGTGGCATTCTGTTATAGTCGCATGAAATAGACTACAGGAGTGCCATACAAAGATACAGAGGGAAAATGCAAATTGTAGTTAAATATACTTTATGTACAAACTACTCACTATAAAATCTTACAAAATATTCTCTACATGTTCATATATAAACATAAAAAATATGAAATATAATATATGACATAATAGAGTTTGTCAATTTTTCCTATGTTTGGCAACATTTGGGACACTGTAAGACAATGCCACTGAAACTGTCTTTAAGTTATGATTTCACACTGAAAGGAAAATTATTTTGGAAGCACAAAATCATAGAAACAGAGTAGCAGGATATAAATTTGATAGCTGTATATAAACATTTCTCATTTGAGGAATAATTATCAATTATCAAAACCCAGAAAACTTTGAGAAGGAGCTTGGAAGAAACTGCTGGAGTCAATAATGGAGCCCCCACCTCTCTCACCCTGGAGAAGCACACTGCCATGACATGAGGACACTCAAGTAGCCCTGTGGAGAAGCCCAACTGGTGAGAGAAAAAAGCCTCAGGTCTTGGGCGGTGCCTGTGGCTCAGAGAGTGGTGCGCCAGCCCCGTATACCGAGGGTGGTGGGTTTGAACTCAGCCCTGGCCAAACTGCAACAAAAAAATAGCCAGGCATTTTGGTAGGCGCCTGTAGTCCTAGCAACTCAGGAGGCTGAGGCAAGAAAATCACCTAAGCCTAAGAGCTAGAGGTTGCTGTGAGCTGTGATGCCACAGCACTCTACCAAGGGTGATAAAGTGAGATTCTGTCTCTAAAAAAAAAAAAACCCTCAGGCCTCCTGCCAAAAGCCAGTGAGGAAATAGGTCATTTGACAACATCCATGTGAACGAGCCATCTGAGAAGACAACTTTCGAACCTCAGTCAAATTGCCAGCTGACTGCAGCCATGGCTGACAGCCTGACTGCTGCCTCAAGGTAGACCCTTGGCTAGGATCACCCAGCTAAGCCACTCATGAATTCTTACCCTTAGAAACCCTGTGAGATAAATGGTAGTAGTTTTAAACTTCTGGTAGGAGTGATTTTTATGCAGCAATAGACAACTAACATAAAAGAAGCCAAAGTTAGGAAATTTTGCATTTGCCAGGGTACATAAAACTGGGTTAATTAGCTTTCAGGAAGAAAGGAGAAAAAGGCATTAAAACTTACAAAACATTACTTCCTGGACCTACTTTTATTTTCTTATCTATCCTGAAACAGTGTTTTTGTCTTCTACCACCCACTAATTCAAAGGAAAAAACAATATTATAAGAGATAGTGTAAATAACAGTAATCGTAATACATCAAAAGTATTGAACATTCTAGAAAAAATAGGTATATAAGGTAAAATATGTATGTGAATTTCATAGTATAAAGATACCAAATAAAACCAAAATTCAAAATGAGTAAATATTTATTATATATAGCATATTTGAGGGTCCAGAGAAACTCTAAAAAATCTTCAGTAAATATAGTAGAATCCCCTCAAAAATTAAGTAAAAACTCTGCCAAGGGAGAGCTTTCATATTCATTAGTCATTTATGTTGAGGCCAAGTCAGCACAGCATGAATGAAGTTTTGTGACACAAGTGGGTAAGAAAGTTGGGAAATGAGATAAGCCCTCTCACTGGAGCTGCATCTCAATGAGTGTGTATTTACCATTCATCTGCCAGAAGAGCCTTACATCACAACTGTAAAATACAAAGATTCTGATGTTACAAAGTTTAGGTGTAAAAAGAGAAAAAAAGTTGCAAAAGTGGCAAAAGAGAACAAGTAATATGCCTGAAAAATAAAAGTTTTGGCTAATTGGCTTTAAATTTTGATGTCTTATAATGATCTCAAACTTAACATGTCACAAGTCCCTTCTGACTAAAAATCTACTCTTCTGCCAGTCCCTGCAGTTTCCCTGTCTCATGGAAGGTAAACCAGTTTTGCAGTCTACCATCTGTCTAGTTACCCAGGACAAAACCCTTGAGGTCATCCTGGCATATGGCATCCTCCCTCCCTCATTCCTCATGTGGATTCTATCTGCCAGTCCTGTCAAGCTGCTCCATAACTCATCACTTTCAATGCCTTGATCTTAATCCAGGCCACCCATCAGCTCTGGAGTGAACTATTGTTATAACCTGCTAACTTGTTCCCTTGCTCCCAACCTGCAGGCCAAATATCTTTTCAAAACTTAGATTAATTCATATTAATCTTACAATTAACACCCTTTGACACCTTCCCACTGTAGAGGCAGAGCTTGGAGGCACTGTGAGTTTGGTTCCAAATTAGCCCAATAAAGTGAGTCATACAAGTTTTTGGTTTCTTGGTGCTTATTAAAGTCATACTTATACTATACTATAGTCTATTAAGTGTATGATAGCACTTAATGTGTCTGAAAAAAATCAATGCACATACCTTACTTTTAAAATATTTTATTGTTAAAAATGCTAATGATCATCTGCCTTCAATGAGTTATAATCATTTTGCTAGTGAAGGGTCTTGCTTCAATGTTGATGGCTGCTGACTGATCAGCGTGGCAGCTACTAAAGGGTGGGATGACCATTGCAATTTCTTAAAATAAGACAACAATGAAGTTTACCACATCAATTGACTCTCTCTTTCATGAAAGATTTCTCTGTAGCATGCAATGCTGTTTGACAGCATTTTATCAATACAAGAATGTCTTTTAAAATTGGAGTCAATCTTCTCAAATTCTGCCATTGCTATAAACACTAAGTTTATGGAATATTCTAAACCCTTTGTTGTCATTTCAACAATGTTCATAGCATCCTCATAAGGAGCAGATTCTATCTCAAGAAAACACTTTCTTTGCTCATCCATAAGCAACTCTTCATCCATTCAAGTTTGGTCATGAGAGTACAGCAATTTAGTCACATCTTTAGGCTCCATTTCTAATTCTAGTTCTCTGGCCATTTCTACTATATCTGTAATAACGTCCTCCACTGAAGTCTTAAACTGCTGGAAGATATCCAGGAGGATTGGAATTAACTTCTTTCAAACTTCTGTTAATACTGATATTTTGACCGCCTCCCATAAATCACAAATGTTCTTAATGGCATCTAAATGGTGACTCCTTTCCAGAAGGTTTTCAGTATGTGTACCCAGGTTCATTAAAGTAATATGGGCTTTAAAATGTATTTCTTTTTTTAAATTTTTTTTTTTTTTTGAGACAGAACCTCATGCTGTCACCCTGGGTAGAGTGATATGGCATCACAGCTCACAGCAACCTCCAACTCCTGGGCTCAAGTGATTCTCCTGCCTCCGCCTCCCAAGTAGCTGGGACTATAGCCACTTGCCACAACGCCTGGCTGTTTTTTGGTTGCAGCCATCATTGTTGTTTGGCAGGTGCAGGCTGGATTCAAACCCACCATCTCAGGTGTATGTGGCTGGTGCCTTAGCTGCTTGAGCCACAGGGACTGAGCCTAAAATGTATTTCTTAATACAACTTGAAAGTTAATCTTGTACCATGATACTTCTCATAAATTTATCAGGGCAAATATTCTCTGCCATCATACATAGAGATAAGAATGATGAAAATGAAAAGGATTTTTTCCCCCTAGAGTGTCTTACAAGAAAATAAATGAATTCTGAAAGGGGACCACATAAAGAGGTTCTAAACGGTATCCTTTCTTTGTGTGAGATATAAGGCTAAATGATTGTTGGTGTACATTCAAACTCACAGTTCCTAAGTCTGTCCTGTATCATCTTTAGGAGTCTAATCTTCAATAAGTAAAAAAAATATGCAATACATATGTGTTACATACATTTATTATTTATGGCTTCAAATACTGAGAACTGAAAGGCAAAATGTGATTTGGAAACCTCCCTTGGTGAGTAGTAAAGAAAAGAAGTCACGATACCTCCCATGTTTTAACCACACATTTCCTTCCTCCCACACAGCACTGTGCACAGGGACCCATGGTCAGCCCTTAGCCACCCTACAGTGCAGCGCCCACTAGTCAGGAGGTACTGAACAAAGGTAAGAAAAAAATATGGCATGGTGCTATGTAGGATGTATCAAGGCATACAAATGAAAGTTCTATTTTAAATGGTGAACGCGCAGCTTCCTGGCAAACAAGCATATTTTTCAGATAACATCTGCGAAGAAGTCAGAGAGGTTACTTGATTTCCTGTAAGCCTGGGAGAATGTGACTAGGTGACTAGGTATGATGGAACTAAGGATTGTGCTTTCAACACACACACATACACACACACATATATATAGATAAACAAACACATGATAGGAATAAAACAAAATTTAAAACCCCGCTGGAATTACAAAAAAGATAAATTAGAATAATTCTTGAACTGGCAAAAAGGATTCATCATAGGCTCCCTTTAGGTTATTCTCTCTCACAATGCAGTTAAATACAGGGTAGCCATAAAGTTCACGTGCAATTTAAAATAGTGTGCAATTTTAAACCGCACACAAACTTTATGGACACCATGTATTGATGCAATTTACAAACACCTTTTCCAGAAACAGACCTAATGCATACACTGAAGTTAATCTGCTTTAGGAGGCCATTAACCAAATTTTTTTATCAGCTTCCCACTGGTTACTCTGAAATTTTCTAAGCTATTACTGAAAAGTACCTATGTGCCCCACAGTGTGCTAGAATAAACACCATTCCTCTTCCTCCAACAATCTCCTCTATTACACAACCAAAGAATGTCCACATGTGCTCCTGCTACACCATTACACAAAGTCAATTTATATTGTTATCTACTGTGGCTCCCACATCACATCCCTCATCCTGCTGCACTGCCAGAGATGCCCTGAACTCTCCACCAGCAGCACATTCTTTCAGGACTCACTTGACACCCCTTTCTCTACTTCTTTATTCTTATTCTCCCCCACCCCCAAACCATCTTAGTCTCTCTTCACTTCTGATATTTTCCTTTCAAGGAATAATAAATAACCTCTGATGGTCATGAAATAAGAAAAGTCTAAGGTGAGTGTAAAATAAGATACAGTATTTGAATACTTTTTAACTTAACAGGAACAAAAAACCCGAATCCACAGGTCAAACAGGCAACTGAGGCAACACTATAACTAAGTGTCTCAAATGGCCTGGAAATGTCCCAGCATCGGGCAAATGACATTGAGTTCAGGTCAGGGACTGCAGGCCTGGTTTTCAATCCTACCTTTGTAAATATCTAACCGTGACTTTAGTCAAATGATAGAAATCTTATTTTGCATATAGATGTTTTCTGGTAAAATTAAAAAGTTCATAATAGTACTGTTCTGTCTCTTCACAGAATTGTGAGATAAAATGTGAAGTAAAGGTATTTTAGAAACTAAAGAATAGGCTCGGCGCCTGTGGCTCAATCGGCTAAGGTGCCAGCCACGTACACCTAAGGTGGCAGGTTCGAATCCCCAGCCTGGGCCCACCAAACAACGATGGCTACAACCAAAAAATAGCCAGGCATTGTGGCGGGCGCCTGTGGTCCCAGCTACTTGGGAGGCTGAGGCAGGAGACTCACTTGAGCCCAGGAGTTGGAGGTTGCTGTGAGCTGTGATGCCACAGCACTCTACCCAGGGGGACAGCTTGAGGCTCTGTCTCAAAAAA
>CAUYQV010027765.1:0-99495 GCA_963574575.1 Galagoides demidoff | reverse complement strand
GCCTCCCAAGTAGCTGGGACCACAGGCGCCCGCCACAACGCCCGGCCATTTTTTGGTTGCAGCCATCATTGCTGTTTGGCGGCCGGGGCTGGGGATTCGAACCCGCCACCTTAGGTGTATGTGGCTGGTGCCTTAGCCGATTGAGCCACAGGCGCTGAGCCGGAAATTAATATTAAACAATGCTCAAACTCCAGATTGTGAAAATAAGTAAGTACTTTAAGTTATACAGATACTTAATATTAGTTTTCCCTCAAGTGATGCAACTAAGGAAAGAAAAGGCTATTTGTCACAATGATGTGGCAAGTATATGTCAATGATGTGATTAAAAAATTGGTTATTCTACATCAACAGGCAGGTGTAACTGTAAAAGAATGAAAGTTTCAGCTAATGCACAAAGGCACAGATATTGTCTTTTAAAGTAAGGTATGAGAGTCTCACTTTGCAAAATATGCAAGGGAAATAGTCAAAAACTGATTACATGGTTTTTTTTCTTCCATGTTTTATTTAAGCTCCTTGCATAAATCAAAAGTGTATTTAAGAATGGGACCTAGAGATGAGAGAGAAACTTTTGTTGTTGTTGTTTTGTTTTCTTTGAGATAGGACCTCACTCTGTCATCTAGGCTCAAATGCAGAGAAGTAATCGTAGCTTACTGCAACCTCAAACTCCTGGGCTCAGGCTATCCCCATGCTCTGTCTCCCATGCAGCTGGGACTATAGGTATGCACCATAACACGTGTCTAATTTTTAAAGCTTTTGTAGAGATGAGGTTTAGCTATGTTGCTCAAGGTAGTCTTGAACTGGCCTCAAGTGATCTTCTTGCCTTGGCCTCTTAAAGTACTGAGATTATGGGCATGATCTGAGAGGATTTTATACAGAATAGTCTATGTACTGGGTGTATTCCAACCCCCACAATCTTCTTGAGTCTATGAGGGCAAAGAGAACATGCGTTGTTCCCTTGGATGAGATGTGACCCATCTTACACAGTAAACAGAAATGAACTGAGAGAAAGTGGAGGTAGTACCAGATTCCTGGAGGTTGAAGAGAGAGTTAGTGATTAGCCATATTCAGATGTACTCATCCTTCCACAGGAAAATGCAAGTGATAGATGCCCTATGCTGAGGTATCTCCAAAGAACTTACACAATATCAGGGAGAGAGGTGAATGCCTCCTAAGGCCAGAGAACTTGATGCTAGATCTTCACAAGAGTACCAAGCAGGTCAGAGCTGTCCTACTTCCCTTTATGCATTTTCCTCCTGGTACTCTAGAGAAGTATGAAATCACCTTTCCACAGCTGAGGGTGGTGGGGTGATGAAAAGAGAAAGCCCACAGGCTATTCTTATCCAACTGGTGGAGGCCAAGCCAGAGAGGGGAGGAGCCTAACTTCAAAACAAAATTGATGGCTGGGCGGGTTTGCTATAATCCTAGCAGTCTGGGAGGCAGAGGCAGAAGGATCCTTTGAGCTCAGGAGTTTGAGACCAGCTTGAGCAAGATCAAGACCCCATCTCTACCAAAAGTAGAAAAATTAGCTGGTAGTTGTGGTGGGAGCCTGTAGTCCAGCTACATGAAGAGGCTGAGGCAGCAGAATTGCTTGAACCAAGGAGTTTGAGGTGGCTGTGAGTGAGGCTGAGGACATGGCACTCTAGCCTGGGCAACAGAGTGAGACTCTGTCTCCAAAAAAAAAAAAAAAAAAAAATTGACTCTAGTTAACAATAATATATTGGCTAACAGAGAGAATATTTGATGTTCCCAAGAGAAAATAATGATAAATGTTTGAGACAATAGGTATTGGATATGTTAATTACCCTGATCCAATCACTATACATTGTGTGTATTGAAACACCACATATACCATAAATTATACAATTTAATGTCTCAATTTAAAAAGTAAATAATTTAAAAACCATAATTTAATCTTAAAAACAAATGGATGCTATTACTGTTACACAAATCCAGATATTTTAATTATTGACATTTTACTTATGACATCTTATTACCTAGAAGTAATCAGAAAAATGAAATTTGCTGTAAATGTTACTTAAGAGCAGAGCAAGAGTTAACTCTATGGAATAAATTTAAAGTGCTGCTTTATGATTGATTATATCCTATGAGTCATGCTTGTTCCATGTAATAGTTACATAACTATTTCTAAATGAAATAGAACAATTCTTAGTAACTCCTATATGTTTTTCCTCTGTGAAGTCACTGCATTTCTGTCTGAACTTTAGAAAATTATATCAAATTGTCTTTACAGGGAATTTTGTCCTTTTTACTTCCTGTTTATTAACACTTATAAAATACCAAAAACGAAAAGCATTATATGGTTGGTATATATTACATGCTCAATAAATGTTGAGTTAATAAATGACAGAATGGTAAAGAGAAACACTTATTGCCTAGGCTCTTTATAAACCTGGGATATACTCAAACCCTTTTCTGTTGGAGTAAAAAATAATCCAAGTTTGTGATTTCTGAGAAATTCCAACCCGACACTTATGCTGTCCTTATATGAAATTACAAAACCTAAGCATCAGAAGGAAACTTAGGAAGTGGTTTAGTCTAACTGCTTACTTTTATAGATGAGGGCCCAAGGAAGTTAAATAATCTGGTGAAGGTCACCGTTTTCAGCAGTGTTAGTGCTAGGCCGGGAGACTGACACCTGACTCATTGGCAGTGACATCCTCTAGCTTGGTCTTGGTTGAGTGACCACATAAGCTCTCTTTGTTCGTGGTCTCATTAACAAATGAAGCTATACCAAATCACATTCACCTAATCAACAAACATGAAGCATTTGCTTGTGCTCAGAATCACATCATATACTAGTAACAGAGTGAGGACTGAGTACCAGCTACTGCCCTCAAAGAGCTTATAACCACATAGGGGAGACAGATGAGAAAAAAACAACAATGAAATATGCTAGGTTATATGATCGAAGTAAACCCAGGAAGCTGGGGAGACACTTAGAAAGGGTCCCTAACTCAAACTTAAAAGGTCATGGAGGGCTTTTTATGGGAAGTGACATCTAAGTTGAGTCCTAAGAATGAGGATAATTTAGTGAGCTTGGTGTGTTCAGCAAACCCTAAATGCTATATATGAAAGCATCATTGAGTGCAAAGCAGAGGAAAGAGATGGGGCAGGACAGATAAGCAAAAGCCCAAACATGAAGGGAATTCAGTGCTACATTAAAGTGTGTAGACTTAATATAGTTAATCAGAATATACAATATTCAGTTGACTTAAAGTCAATCAGAAGCTACTGGAATATCATTTGCAAGGGAATGATGAGGCCTAATTTCTGCCTCAGATGTGTCAGTCTCGCTGCAGTATGAAGAATGGCTTTGAGAGGAATAATGTAGGCAAATAGGCCAGTTGAGAATATACAGTAGAACCTCTGTAAGTTTACCATGTCGAGGACAGTAACAAACTAGTCAACATACAGAAGTGGTAAACATAAGGAACTAGGCCTGCTCTGCTGATACGTAGATGTGATCTGTGTTGGGTCCATGGAAATTCAGTCAACTTAAGGAGGGGGTCAATGTTAGGAGGTAGTCAATTATGGAGGTTTTATTATATGCTGAAATAATCCAGGAAAGAAAAAAAGTGGCAATAGAGATAGAAAAGACAGGAAAATTTCAGAGCAATATATTATAGACTAAATTGTGTTGCCCCTCAAAAATCATGTGTTGAGGACCTATGCCCTATTTAGAATGGAGACTTTGGAGATAATTGAATTTTGATGAGGCTATAAGGGAAGGGTCCTCATGATGGGATTAGTGCTCATGCTCTCTCTCCCCTCCTCCCTGGCCCCTTCTGCCACGTGAGGACACAGGAAGAAAGCAACTCTCCACAAGCCAGGAAGAGAACCCTCACCAGGAACCAAATTGGCTGGCTCCTTGACCTGGGATTTCCAACACGCATAACTGTGAGAAAAGAAATGTCTTTTGTTTAAACCACTCAGTCTATGGTATTCTGTTGTAGCGACCCAACCTGATTAAGAAGCAATGGAAATGAAATGGAGGATATGGTAATTTATCAGATAAAGGAAATACTGTGAGTGAGGAGTTGTCAAGGGTTGGATGAGAGTCCAGGCTTCGTGTGTAAAGAGAGATGAGGGCTTGAGAGAGAGAACATTGGCAGAGAAGGAGGAACCTCAGAGAGAGCAGCCAGAGAGTTTGAGGGAAAGCAGAAAAGGCTACTACGTGACTGTGTTTCCAGAAAGAAGATAGTGTTCAGCTGTGCAAATACTACAGAGATGTCAAGTGAGATAAGGTTGAAGGGTGTCTGCTGGCTTCAGTGATATTTGGAGATCTTGCCAAGACTTTAAATGTGGCGAGGACAGAAAGGAGAATGCAGTTATTGAGAAGGGAACGGGACACCATGAAGTACAGACAGCAAATACGGAAAGTACAATGGAGAATTCTGGCTGTGAAATGGGAAAGAGAAGTGGAGAGGTAATGAGAAGCAAGAGAGACTTTTTCTTTCTTTCATTTTTTTTTTTCTACAATGGCAGAAAAGGTTCTTAGGAGGGTTGGTGTTCAGGAAGAGCTATAAGAGAGGCACAGATTGATGAGTAAGTTTCCTGAGTGTGCAGGCGGTGATGAGGTACACAGTTCAGTACAGGTACTGGGTTTAGAAAGAGGAACTTCATCCTTCACCATGAAGGGGAAATAAGGGCGAGTGCATATGTAAGTGAGACTGTAGGTGTAGACAGGATTCTTCCTGATGACTTCTGTTTTCAACATGAAGTAGCAGGTGAGAGGGAGGGGATTGAAGGAGACGGCTTGGGTAACTGCTGGAATGGGAGAGAGACAGGGAGCTGACCATAAACACAGGAGACATGGTCACTAGTGTGGGGGCACGTTGAAGTTGTATACAATGGAATTTGGGTGCATCAGTTCCCTCACAGTGTCATTTCTCCATCAGACTCAGGTAAATGTAGAAGAAGAAAGAGAAGGAGATTGTTACAAAGTTTGTATTTTTCCAATGGGTGAAAAAGGACAATGGGAAGGAAGTTGATGATTGTGGCAAAGAGAGTGGTCCAGATGTTAGTCCATGGGGTCTGCTTAGAAAGGGATGGAAGTGAACATGGGAGCAGGCTCACAGCTGGAAAGAAAGCAGTCAAGTCAAGACATTGGACATCTACATGATACAGAAAAACAGGTGTATTGAGTATAAGGCAGTCGAGAGCTAGGAGCAAAAAGTTAAGCTCAGGAATTGAGTGGTGTTATAGTTTTGGGGATGAGGCTTTAGGCAGGAGAGGCTGAAACGGAGTGAAAATCAAGTTGAAAGTCAAGTTAAAGAGGTCAAGGAATTGAAGCGTTAGGTGCTTAGGAAAGTTTCCACTTCTGGTTAGAAGGAGTAGACACATTTTCCCCTCTTTCTCCTGCTAAGTACAACTGAAACCCTGGATGTTTATCTATATAAAACAAACATAAGAAGACTGAAAGGTGAAGGCAAAGAAGCAGACCAGGTAGAACCTTGAGACTGGAGAGGTGACATAGTAATGGATTCCCTGGGCTTTGCTTTTGTCTCATATATTACAGACTCAGAGTGGAAGAAGCTGGCAACCCAGAAATACAAATGAGCACAGACCAAAAAAAAAAAAAAAAGATCTCCAGCAAAACCCTGCTCTGTCTAGGTAAAGGATAAAGAAAGAGGTAGTTTGCAGGACAGAAAATTTAAACAACTGGTCTACTAGAGCCAAACACCACACAAAAAAACTGTGGTTGAGCCCTACCAGTAAAGCTTGAGCGGGGAGCCTGGGCTTCCACACTCACCAGGCTATTACAAGGCTTCCTATCCCTGCTTTCATCTTTGTTGGGTAGTAACTAGTCCTCTTCTCCTAGTCCACTATGAATATGGGTTCAGACTGCATAGGGAGCATGGATGAGTTCCCTCGCTGTGCAGTAACAAAGCATCCCTTCCTGTCTACATTGAGGTGGCATGAGAGGAGGCCTAGGAATAGGAAGAGAATCCCTCCTTGATTGTCAAAGAAGTCCAAGTGAAAAACTTGAACTTCTATCCTCATACCCCAAACCCTATTTTCTAGAGAAGCAGGGTCAGAGGGAGCCAGTTAAAATAGAAGCTTGAATATATAAATAATACACGGCACGATCATTAACTATAGTCAACCTCTGCTTACATATGTGCATAAGCAAAACGTAACACTGGATACTTTACTTCTGTGCATAGCTTAAGAATGCATCATTAGGTGATCTCATCATTGTACAAATGTCATAGAATGCTTTTAGAAATACCTACATGGTGTAGCCTACTGCCTACCTGGGCTATATGATATAGCCTATTGCTCCTAGTCTACAAAGCTGTATAGTGTGTTACTAAGCTGAATATTACAGGAAATTGGAACACAATGGTAAGTATTTGTGTATCTAAACATCTCAATATATGGACAAAGTACAGTAAAAATACAGTACATATAAAATGGCACACTTGTATAGGGCACTTACTAGGAAGGGAGCTTGCAGGGCAACTTGAAGTTGCTCTGGATATGGGTAGAAAATGTGAGGACCTAGGACATTACGTCTACTACTGTAGCCTTTATAAACACTGTACTACATGAAATTTATGATTTTTTTCTTTCTTTAATAATTAGCCTTAGCCTACTATAACTTTTTCACTTTAAAACTTTTGATTTCTTTGATTTTTTGACACTTTTGTAATAACATTTAGCTTAAAACACAAATAGTTTGTACAGCTGTACAAAATAGTTTCTTCCTTTATACCCTTCTTTTATAATTATTTTGTATTTTAAAAATATTTTCTATGTTTTTACATTTAAAGATGTTTCTGTCAAAAACAAAAGACATGAGCACATACAGTAGCCTAGTCCTGCACAGGGTCGGGTTCATCAATATCATTGTCTTCCACTTCTACATCTTGTCCCACTGGAAGGGGCAACAACATGTATGGCACTGTCATCTCAATGTGATAACAATGCCTTTTTATAGACTAGTACCTGAAAGATCTGTCTGAGGCTATTTTGCAGTGAATTATTTTTTTATGAGTAGAAAAAGTATACTCTAAAATATAATAAAATGCGTAGTATAGTAAATGCATAAACAGTAACATAGTTGTTATCATTATCAAGGACTAAATACTGTACATAATTGTATGTGTTAAACTTTTTTGTTTTCTGGGATAGAATTTCACCCTGTTGCCTAAACTGGAATGCAGTGGCATCATCACAGCCCACTGCAATCTCACGTTCCTGGGTTCAAGTGATCCTCCTATCTCAACCTTCCGGGTAGCTGGGAGTCACAGGTGCAGCCATCATGTCTGGCTAATTTTTAAATTTTTCCTATAGATAGGGTCTTACTCTGATGCCCAGGCTTGTCTTGACCCCCTGGCCTCAAGGGATCCTCCCACCTCAGCTTCCCAAAGTGCTAAGATTAGAGATGTGAGCCACCATGCCCAGCCTGTATTATATTATTATATAATGATGGCTACAATGAATTTTCAGATTCATAATCATCCTATGTGATAACCAATGTCTATGTGGTTTGTCACTGACTGAAGCATTATTATGTCATGCAATGATTGTCTATACAATTTTTATTTACCAATTCTACCTCAATAAAGCTAGAGGAAAAATTTTAAAACTACATTTTTTTTAAAAGACTGAATATATACCCAAAATGGCTAGGTCTCAATTAAAAAAATCACTTCTCATATCATCTGAATTGGTTTCCTAGGATTGCATTATCAAAGTATAACCAAATTGGTGGCCTATATAACAAAAATTTATTTTCTCACAGTTATAGAGTCCAGACCTCAGAAATAAAGGTGCCAGCAGGACCATGTGACCTCTGAAGCCTTTAGGTAAGAATCTTCCCTTGTCTCTTCCTAGTATGTTCTGACTTCTGGCAATCCTTGGCAATCCTTAGCATGAAGCTACATTACTCCAATCTCTGGTCCCATCATTGCAATGGCTTTCTCTCATATTGTGCCTGTGTGTCCTCTTCTCAGAAGTATACTTAAAGCTCACCCTAATACAGATATAGCTAATTATATCTACAAAGACTTTATTTCCAAATAAGCTCACATTTTCAAGTTCTAGGTGAAACATGAGTTAATCCACTACACCATAATATCAAGAACTAGGAGGCTCTCAAACTGAATAAAAGAAGACAATTAAGAGATGGTAACAGGTAGATAACGATATGTTAGAATTATTTGATGAAGATTTTAAAGAATGATAAAAATGTTTCAAGGAGCAATTATAAAAACACTTGAAAAAAATTAAAAATCAGACAATTTCACCAAAGTAAAAGAAGGCATAAGAAGAATTAAATGAAAATTTCAGAACAGAAAGATAGGACAACCAAAGTATAAAGTTCAGGGGGATAAATGAAGCAGTAGAATAGAGAGTACAGAGCAAAAAGTCTGGAGACCAGAAGATAGAATAGAAATTACCAATCTGTGTAACAGATGGAAAATACACTTCGAGAAAAAGAAAAAAAAGAGCAGAGCCTTAGAGACTTGTGGGACTATGATAAAAGATTTAACATTCATATTATCAAAATGTCTCTGGAGGGTAGAAAATTACTCAAAGAAATAATGGCTTAAACTCCTCAAATGTAACAAAACCCGCAAACCTGTAGATTCACAAAGCTGAAAAAATTCCAAGCAGGGTAAATCCCCCTCTAACTCTCAAAGGCATATGACAATTAAATTTCTGAAAACTAAAGACCAAAAAACAAACAAAACAAACAAACAAAAAAAACCCCAAAACAAAACCCCAAACTTGAAAGCAGCAAAAGAGAAATACCTCCCATATGTATAGAGGAAAAACCAATTTAAATTACAATGGCTTTCTCATAGAAACTATGTAGCACAACATTTTTTAAGTGCTGAAAGAAAAGATTTAGCAACTTAGATTTTTATATCTAGGGGAAATAGTCCTCAAACATGAAGACAAAATCAAAATATTCCCAAATGAAAGAAACTAAAAGAATTTGTCACCAGCAGACCTACTCCAAAAGAATGGCTAAAGGAAGCTTTTTTAAACATCAGGATGAAGAAAAAGACTGGTAAGCAAAGATATAACTAAATATAAAAGATTTTCCTTCTCCTCTTGAGTTTTCTTTAAAGAAATGTAAAGGGATGTTTCCGCTTCCCTTACCTGAACTGTACCAATAGACTGTGATAAATTATGTAAATACAATACTTAGAGAAACCAATAAAAAACTATACAAAAAGATGTTCTCAAAACATCTTTTATAAATAAAAATTAAATTATAAAAGAATGCTAAGTAATTGAAAGAAAGGCATAAAAAAGGAAAGAGAAAATAAAGGAGGGAAAACATATACAAAAAAAAACAGAAAAGTAGACTTAAGCCTTAGTATATCAATAATTACATTAAATGTAAATGGTCTAAATAGACATTGGCAGAGTGGATTATGACACATGATCCAACTATATGTTGCCTACAAGAAATTCACTTGCATATAGGCAGGTTGACAGTAAAAGGATGGAAAAAGATCAGAAATGGCTATAATAACATCAGAAAACATAGACTTCAGAACAAAGAAAATTATCCTGAGACAGGATATTATACAGCAATTTTAAACACCTATGTGCCAAACAATATATATTTGCAAAATATATTAAGTAAAAATGATATAAATGAAAGGAGAAATAGACACATGCATGATTATATTTGGAGATTTCAAACTTTCCTATCAATAATTACTAGAATAATTAGGCAGAAAATCAGCAATAATACAGAATAATTCAGTAACACCTTCAATCAGGAAGATCCAGTTGGCATTTATAGAACAACGGTAGCAAAATACACATTATTTTCAAGTGTCCATGGAACATATACCAAATTCTGCACCATGAAACAAATCCCTAACAAACTTAAAAGCACTAAAATCATACAGAATAAGTCCCCTGACCACAATAAAATCAAACTAAAACCAAATAACAGAAAGATAATGGAAAAATATCTAAACACTCAGAAACTAAACACCACAGTTCTAAATAATTCAAAGGTCAAAAAGAAAATCTCAAGAGCAATGAATATGTTGATCTGAATGACAATGAAAATACAACATGGCAAAGTTATGGGATGAAGCCTTGTCAACTAAAGAAAACATTAAGTTTTTAAAAAGAATTAAATTTTGTTTTATTCAGGGTCTTACTGAGGATTGCAACCTGGAGAGTCTGTCAGAGAGTTTCCGTTGGACTGCTCCAAAGTAATGTTTGTGCATGTGCTCAGAAGTTATCACACATCATGTGTACTTAGAAGTTACATTAGAGGAAAATCTTATCAAAATCTAGGTGCAAATGTACACCTGGTTATAGATTATAGAGGCATAATCACTAAGCTGTCAGTTGTTATATTATGTACAGGAAAAGGCAAGGGTCAGAAATCATTAAACTTATCCAGAGAAAAGGAGAGAAGAACTAAATCAATAACCTAAGGTCCACGTAGAAAAGGAAGAGCAAAATAAACTAAAGCAAGCAGAAGAAAGAAAATAATAAAAATAAGAACAAGAAATCAATAAAAGTGAAAAGCAAAAAACAACAGAGAAAATCAATGATACAAACAGCTGGTTCTTCAAAAGGTCAATAAAATTAACAAACTTCTAGCAATACTGACAAAGAAAAAAGAAGCGATGACACAAATCACCATTATTAGGAGTTAAATACAGTCCCTGCAGACATCAAAGGATAATAAGGGAACACTATAAAATCCTTTATGCACATAAATTTGACAGTACAGAAGAAATGGACCAAGTCTTCAAAAAACAGAAGCTACAACAAGTGACCCAATATGAAATAATTTGAATAGTTCTATCACCTTTAAGAAAATTGAATTTGTAATTTAAAAATTCCCCGAAAAAGAAATCTCTGGGCTCAGATGGCTTCACTGGCAAATTCCACAAAACGTTCAAAGAAGAATTAACACCAATTGTACACAATCTCTTACAGAGAACAGAATAGGAGAAATCACCTCCTTATTCATTTCACGAAACTAGTATTATCCCCATACCAATCCAGACAAAGGCAGTAAGGATTAAATAAGGAAACTGCCAACCAATATTCCTTACAAATACAGATATAAAGTCTTTAACAAAACATTGCAAATAGAATTCAGCAAATATACAAAGAATTACACAGCCTGGCTAAGTGGGGTTTAGTCTGAGGATGCAAGGGTGGCTCAATATTTGAAAATCAATCAATGTAAGCCACCATATCATCAGGTCAGAGAACCCACTAATAACCCATACAAATAGGCTCAATTGATTTTTGACAATGGTGCAAAAATGATTCAATGAAGGAAAGATAACTTTTTCAACAAATAGTACTGGGGAACTGGACATTTACCAATAAAAAAATTGAACCCCAGCTTTATACAATAATGAAATTAAAACAGATCACAGACTTAAATATAAAACATAAAATTATACACCTTTTAGGAGAAACCTACAAACTGCAAGAAAACATTTGCTTTCCAACAGTCTGCTATTGAGACCAAGGCTGGAGTTCTCTTAAAGATCTACGGTCAAGGTTGGAGGCCCATGTAGGGGGGTGGATTGCTTGAGCTCAGGAGTTCGGGACTAGCCTGAGCAAAAATGAGACCCTCTCTCTACTAAAAATAGAAAAACTAGCTGGGGTTGTGGCAGGCACCTGCAATCCAGGTACTTGGGAGGCTGAGGCAAGAAGATTGCTTGAGCCCTGGAATTTGAGGTTGCTGTGAGCTATGATGCCATGACATTCTACCAAGGGTGACAAAGTGAGACTCTGTCTCAAAAAAAGAAGAAGAAAAAGAAGAAGAAAAATGATCTGTAATCACCTTGACACCCTGCTCCAAGGAAATGTTCAGTATTATCTGGATGGTCCTAAGGTCCTCAATATCATCTGGATGTCACTAAGGTATACCAGTGACTTAGACAAAGGGGCATAAGGCTAGAGATTATAAGACTGAGGACAAACAGCCAGGGTCACATATTCCAAGGGTACCAGCACATCACCTTCATAAGCTGGACTGGACCAGCTGAATCTTCAGAAACAGCTGGATTTCACCATGCTCTAGAAGGGGTTGGCTCGGCACCTGTGGCTCAAGTGGCTAAGGCGCCAGCCATATACACCTAAGGTGGCGGGTTCGAATCCAGCCCAGGCCTGCCAAACGACAGTGATGGCTGCAGCCAAAAAATAGCCAGGTGTTGTGGCGGGCACTTGTGGTCCCAGCTACTTGGGAGGCAGAGGCAGGAGACTCACTTGAGCCCAGGAGTTGGAGGTTGCTATGAGCTGTGATGCCACGGTACTCTACCCATGGGGACAACTAGAGGTTCTGTCTCAAAAAAAAAAAAAGATGAAGGGGTCCATTGACTGTCCAGAGGGCCCCTCTCCCTTCTATCATGAAAAGCCATCTTTCACATGACTGAGTGTTTATGTGGAAACTGAATAAGCCCTCACTGATATGGAGTTAAAATTTGACAGTGTTTAAACTGCAAGGCAACTTAACTGGAAGAGACTGAGGTATCATTGTCTGACAAGTCCCTATTGTCCAGTGGGGCAGAATAGGTGGCTCATGAGGTTACCTATAATAAAGTAAAGAAGCTGCCTTTGCTTTGCCCACCTTAGTGAAGCATGAATACCTCTGCTGTGGTGTGCTGCTCCCAACTACCTCTGCTATGATCAAGGTCTTCTTTTCCAATCTCATTATATTCATCACGACATTCCCATCATCAGGGAAAGAAAGCACTCCACTGGCAGTTCTACCACTTAGTTATACATATGTGCTTGAGCAGGTCTGAGCCTCGGTTTTCTTATTTGTAAGATGAGAAATGGGTATTGGAAAAATCTCCACCATTTCTTCTAAGTCTTAAAATTTATGGCGCCAAGGAATGTCCTCTCTTCTGACTCTGCCTTGCAAAACTGTCACTGTAGCAAGTTAAAAATAAAAGTATTACCAACCAGAATTCATCTTAAAGGAACCAAAAAAAAAGTCTTTATTGACATCAATGAGTCATTTGGTTGGGAAAAGTAGGCCCTGATCCATAGTCTAAAGGAAGAATATAGAATAAAATATACAATGAATTACTGTGTTTAAGCAAATAAACATCTTATTTTCCCCCCATCTCCTATCCCAAAAAAGAGAAGAGGGAGAGAGGCAGCATTAAAAAGGGAGAATGAGTGAGTAGCAAGGTCGACACCCAAAGGATTTCTAAAAGCAGTGATGGCTGCTGTTCAATTTTAAGATGTACGCATCACTAGGCTGTAAATTTATCTCTTCAACACCTGCAGTAATAACTGTATGTTAGAAAGGCTTTGTGAAAGGGTTTTCAGTGAAGAAAATAAATGAATGGTGAATGGGGCAGGGTGGAGCCTGGGGAGGAAGGCACTGCACTGGAATTTCCAGAAGGCCTGGAGTCTTCAGCTGGTCTTACCAAGATCCTAATGGCAGGGAGAACCCAGCTGACATTTGGCTTACACACCCTTTTCCCCTTTACCATCTTGCCTGTAAAACCTTAGCTGACCTTTTTCAAAAGGCCATCCACCACTGCACCACATTTTAATCAACTTTACCAATTTAGTAAGACTCTAACTCTACTCTGCCTTGCTTAATAGCTGTTTGTATATCTGTTGGGAATTGTATACTCTTTAAGATTCCAGGCATATGGTGCCAAACACAGTCAGCACTCAATGGTAATTTATTGAATGGAATTTGATTCTCAGCCTTACCCCTCTGTTCTCCTGGAGGCTTTTAGTTGGGATGAGTCACACCATTGACACATAGAAAACAATAATAATGACAATGAATGTGAACATCAGGGGTATTTCTTATTTTCCCAAAAAAATGTCTGGCGCTCTTGCAAGTAAGAAAGTATATATATATGACTGGGGTGGTGGAAGGACCCTTAACCACTAGTTCTTTTACTGCATTTTCAATTGACAAAGATCCATAAGGAATATACTTTCATCCCCCATATAAAATTGTACAGCTGTTCCAGAGAAAACTGTGTGAACAAACTGTAACCTCATGACTTCTATTATTTTGTAATAAAAGGCTTAAAGCATAATGTGAGCTTTTTTTAGATGCGTTCTATGTGAGTAGTGTGTTGTTAATTTCATATTAATGCAGGGTGCCAGCAGAACTCAGCACAGAATCTAAAGAAGAAAATCACTTTCCTGCAGCTCTGATATCTGGTGACAAGGTTTTGGCTTATTTTTTACTCTCTCTTAAATGAAATGAACATCCTTCCAACAAAAATGGGTATAGATCTTTGTAAAAGATAGACCAGTTCTTTCTACTAATAGTCATGAAACAAAAAAGAGAGAAATCTTTGCTAAACCATGGCTCTGTTACTAGCAAATATGAAGTCTCTCCTGACCATTAGTTGACATTGTTACTTCAGTACCTGCTTCTCTTTGAGAATGAAGCCTCCTACCTTACTTTACGCATATCTCTGGGAGCTAGATATCATGAGAGATTATTTTTGTATACCTCAGAGAAAATCTGACAGTGCTATATTGTCTGCCTACTAATAAGCTTCCTTGAGTGGAAGGCCACAAAGCAAAATCTAATTACAACTTGCTTCAGGTGTGTTTTCTTATTGCTTTGGAAGGCTTCATGAAATCTGTATCCCACATATTAAGTTAGAATCACTCTCTTCCCAATCATCGTGTTTTATCAGAATTGAAGCCTTCCCTAAGAGTTGATGTGACGTTCTTGAGTCCTGATCTTTCCCAATCACCACAATCTCTGATGACAATTCTTTTTCCTTCCCTTGCTTTTGATATTTACTTTTGCTATCATGTAATTTGATGGGGTTCTTTAAATAGGTTGTATGTAGGACAGAGAGGGCAAAGGGGAGTAGGGAGGTAAAGTCCCAGAGTGGGCTGCACTATGTGGTCACCAGTCAGGGCTCTAGCAGACCATTTGTGGACCTCCAGCCATGATGTCTTTCCCCAAAGCTTAAAAAAATTCGAGACAAAGGGAAAACAGAAAATAAGCAATTTTCAGCCACAGGTGCATGGTCTCTTCCTCATGGGGGGATGGGCACATGACATGGCATGTTCCAGTATCTCGTGGCTTGTCCAGGGATCCAAACCTTCTCCCCTTCTTCTTTGTATTCATTATCTGTGGCTAGTTTGGTGAAAGGTAAAATAGCTGTTCTAAATAGAAACATTTAAGAAAACACTGGGGAAAGGAGGAAGATGTGGCATTACCATGAACTGCACAGAGGAGCTTTCTCTTGCTCTTTGTTTGCTCTTATACATTCCCTTAGAGCTGCCTTGCTCTTTTTTTTTTTTTTTTTTTTGGCCTTTTAGAGACAGGGTCTGACTCTGTCCACCAAGCTAGAATGCAATGGCATGAGCATAAATCACTGTGAACTCCAATTCCAGAGCTGAAGTGATCCTTTTGCCTCAGCTTCCCAAGTAGCTGGAACCTTAGGTGCATGTCACCATGCCCAGCTAATTGTTGTAAAT
Source organism: Galagoides demidoff (assembly GCA_963574575.1). NCBI lineage: Eukaryota > Metazoa > Chordata > Mammalia > Primates > Galagidae > Galagoides > Galagoides demidoff. The sequence continues at coordinate 84,033 of CAUYQV010027765.1, read as the reverse complement.
TTTTATTTTTTGTAGGGATGGAGTCTTGCTGTGTTGCCCAGGCTGATCTGTAACTCCTGGCCTCAAGCAATCTGCCTACTTCAGCCTCCCAAAGTGTTGGGATTATAGGCATAAGTCACCATGCCTGGCCTGGCTAGCTCTTTTGATAGACATACCACACATCATTGTATGCACCCAAGGTGTTTAATAAGATAATAAATATTAGGTAACAATGAAAGACAATTCCACAAAGCCAGCCACATTTTACTTGGCCTGTAAAATTAAAACAGAAGCCACTTTAAACTCTTTTGGGGAAAAAATATGGATGCTTCTATTCAATCACATGAGCCTTCTCCATTCCATCTTGCTAAGGTATGTATAGAACCCTCTCTGTGTCATTCTGACAGCTCTCCAGGACTTCCACAGAAGGTTCTTCTCACATTAATAAGCTGCATGGTTTCACAGCCCTTGGCTCTACTCCTGGATCCATAAGGCCATTCTCAGCCCAGGGCTTGGGCCTCCTCTCACCTGTTGTTAAACCAGAGGGTCTGGTTGTTTTTTTTTTCGTCCTGTAGTCCTCAAATCTTGGGCACAAAAACCTTCATTCAGCTTTTTAAATTAAAACCTACTGCCAGGGTGAGACATGTGTGAGTGATCCTGCTGAAACAAAATTGTTGGCTCTATTGTAGCCTCTATTTTTACATCTGTCAGCCAGAAAGCCACAAGGAGCTGGATTGAAGAAAGGGACTCTGGTTTGCCAAAGATGATGTAAGGATCCAGACTGGCCCGTATCATGAGTGCAGCCAGCAACTGTTCTGTGTTGAACTAATGCCTAATTCTACCATCTTCACTCTCTTTCTTCTCATTTCCCCCATGCAACCTGCCCATCAAACCACTGGGAGAAGGTCAGTAGCCAACAACACTGAGCCTATACTGCACAGAAGAGATTTAGGGTGGGTAAAATACTTTTTTTTTTTTTACCCACCCTAAAGTATCTAATATTTATACTTTAGGGTGGGTAAAAAAATGCGCTCCTCTTTTTCTATTTTAAAACCTTCCCAGTACATTTTTGCCAACATTTACCAATGTGCTACCAACTGTGAATCTCTGTGAGGAATCATGCATACCAGTTCAGGGTGCTAATTCCATATGTAACATTTTGCTAGGGTCTTGCTTTCAAGAAAGCTTCTAGAGCTCCCAGTGCATTGTACCCCACAAATGAAGGTCTGAAGAAGACCACAATGTTGGCTCAAACTGAGAGAGGTGAGTTTCCCCAGAATCCTCTGCAATTAAGACTACAGGGTGAAAACTCATGGGGGGAAAATGTCTTTGAAGGCTTAAAAAATCCAAATAAACAAGAGAAAGCACTCTGACCAACAGGTCAGATGTTACATATATGTAATTTAGATGGAGTTTTCAAGTAAATACTGAAGGATCTATTTTAGATTCAAATATAAGAGTTATAAAACAAAATTTCTCTACCTTCATTTTTGATAAGGGCCCAAGCTGATTCCACAGAGACAAGTTATCTACTGAAAGTATTCTGAAAGAAAAGTTGACCAGCTTCTGCTCTCTTCAGCTTAGGGAGAATCTCATTAGACGGTAAACACCGTGAATTTATGTATTCTGAATTCAGAGTCACTGCTGTGCAAAGAAGTCCTTTTAAAGCTGATCTACTAGTTCAGATAGTTTCCCTAAATTCAAAACCGGCTTGTTTTTTTTAGTGGGCAGTCCTAAAGGTAGGGAGGAAAAGGATTATCTTCCCAGAATCATTACTTAAAGGGTAATTTCCAACATTTTGGCCCCTGTCTCCTCACTTACGCCCCCTAGACATCCCTGTCGGTTATAAAAGCCGCTCAGAAAAAAATGACCTGGATTGAAACGAAGCTTAGTTGAGACTGCAGGTGGGAGCCAAGGTACAGGTCTCAGGAGGCCGTTCGTTGTTGAGTCATTCAGCTCTGGAGTCCTCGAGCGCACCCCCTCTCTGCCCTGGAAAGAGCACTCCTGGGCGGCTGCTGAGAAACCTCGCGTTCAGGTTCATTACTACTTCAGCTGTTTGCAGCAGGGAGACAAGGCAGCGTCCCGCTCTGATTGGCTGCCTTTCGCTGACTTAACAGCAGCCCAGCAAATCAATAGGCTGCACTCCGAGAGCATAAGGATGAATTGTAACAGCCAAGGCCCTGGGGGGAAAAAAAAAGAGCAACCACCACCAAAACAAAACCATGCACACAGCTTCCGGAGGGACCCCCGAGAGCCGGCTCTCTTCTGCCGGAAGCCTTCTGGGCAGACCTGTTCGTGCCCCAACTTCTTGGCACTCAGCCGAGTTCATACCATTTTCAAAGTAGGTCATTCGAAGTTATGTCAGCAGAGGAGGGAGCTGCTGTCAGCCACACTCAACAGCGCCTGCTAGGAGGCCCAGACTTTGCAGCGGAGGGCTGGGGGCCAGGCAGCGCGGTTAATGTAAGGGTCTCGCTCACCTTCCGCTGTCGGCGACGTTCAGCTTAAGCAGACCCACTCCCTTTACTTCGTACAATTAGTCAGAGACTAACTGTTCTAGACAAACCTCCAGCAGGACTTAAATGATAACCTGAATGAAAATTCCCTCTAAGGAGAATGATGTCATCTTTATTCAGTTCTTTGTTCTACGTGTTCAGAAAATTCATTGGCATGTGGGGTTTTGCTATGAAGGCATGCTGGCACCTCACCCCCCTCCTCCCAGGAGACTGCAAGTAAAAATCCATGGAAGCACGCAAAATTTCCCTGAATAATACAGTGAGGAATATACATGTAAAACAAATGCATGTATCATTAGAAATATATATCTCATTCACGTTCTTAAATACATAAAACTTACACATTATTCCTGCACACACGGATATAAAGATAAACTCCCTTTCTTGATCAATAACATGCATAGAAATAAACATATGTCAAATAAAGTCTCGCAAAGTATACATTGTCTTTCAACATGACCTACCTTCAGGTATCGTTTCGAAGTTAACCTTTGCTCTACTGTTTCCTTCATCCTGTAATACCTTCCTCCCTCCTCTTCTCCTGGCAAAACCTACTCGCCTTTGCTCCACTTAAATTCTTCCTCTTTAGGAAATCTTCTCTGGCTCCTGATTTCTCAGTGATTATTTCTCTCCAGCCAGAACCCCTGCAGCGTGGCCAATACCACACACCTAGGAATAGCTTATGCACGATGTGGTTGCTCTCTTAATTGTTCATTACACTATAACTCCTGGAAATCAGGGGCAATGTCTTGTACTTCACTTGTGCACGCCACGCACTTAGCACAGCCCATTGCTTGGGACTGGGAGAAATGAAGGGGAGAGAGAAGGAAGAAAATTTAATTTATCAAATGCCTACCAGGTACTAGCTACTGCACCAAGATTTCTGACTGAAAGATCTGCTTTCTGCCATTTGTAAGATAAAGAAATAGAAGCTTAGGACAAGTTACGTAATTTACCCCAAACCAAAAAACCCATGAACAGAAGAATCAGTATTCAAACATGGCTATCTGACGCTCTGCTCTTTCTGTTATGCCCTGATTCTCAACCTCCGTTGAGCAACTTTAAACATAACTGGCTTCAGGTTCCTAGGCACCATCTCTAAAAATTTTGGTTCAGATTTCTAAGCCCAGGAGAGCAGGAAGTGTTTATTACATTAACTGCTACTTTGCCAGCAATGTCTTGAATATAGACGTAGTCAGTAAATATTTGTTAAATGAGTAAGTGAATTCAATTTCTCTAGGGCACTGGTTCTCAGGCCTGGCTATATATTAGAATCACCTGGATGACTGATTAAGCAATTGCTCTCTCTCTCTCTCTCTCAGCTCTGCCCCCAGAGATTGCAGTGCAATTGGTCTGGGGCGGGGCTGCCTGGCAGGCATCCTAGTTTTCAAAAACTCCATAGGCAATTCACATGTGCAGCCCAGGCTGAACACCATTGGTCTGGAGTGAGGTCATGGCATCTGCGAATTTTTAAAAGCTCCACAGGTAATTTTGATCTGCAACCAGGGCTAAGAACTACCGCCTACACATCATTCTGCCTCTCTCTGGATTTTATAAATGGGAAAGCATTACTTTCTAAAAATAATTCTGTCAACAAGTATGGGAGTGCTCACCCATGCACAGCAGTGTACCCGTTTGGGGATATATTATAGAAGAAACAATGGGGCCTGCTGCCACCCAATTTCTAATCTGTAACTGGTTCAGTGCTAACTTGTTCTCTGATTTTTGGTCTGTCATGGGCTAGTTGGAGAATGATTTATGAAACTGACAGATTAGGAGTCTTGTTTTACAGCTGGGGGAAAGAGAATGAATATTTTGTGTACTGAGCTAAGGAATGCTTTTTAACCTTTACGAGTTTCAGAAATAAATGTGTGTGGATGTTCATGCCCTAATATGCATATTTTCACTTATGAATACATGAGGAAGAGTGGGGAGGAAAAAATGTTAAAATATACAAAACTCTCTGTAAGTTGTGAAAGATGGGCAAAAAGAGAGGAAAAAAGACTATGTATGTATCTGAACCTCACATGTTTAATAACTCCTCTCATGATTTGGAAAGCAAGGAAAATCACATACCATGAGGTTATGTGTTGTTAGCTTTAAACATTTCCTAAAAAGCATTATCCAGGATGTATCAGAAAACAATATTAAGGAAACTATTCTTATTACTTTGAGTAATAAGCCTAATCAAAAACTGATGTATTAAACATTACTGTAAAAGTCATTTTGTCATTACATAATCCTTATGAATACATGAATAGCAGCTACCATTAAGAATCAAGGAATCGGCCAGGCAGGCATGGTGGTTCGCACTTGTAATCCAGCACTGGGAAGCACAAGAAGGCGGATTGCTTGAGCTCCGGAGTTTGAGACCAGTCTAAACAAGAGTGAGACCCCATTTCTACTAAAAAAGTAGAAAAATTAGCTGGGCATCACGGTAGGACCTATAGTCCAGCTACTTGGGAGGCCGAGGCAGGAGGATCTCTTGAACCCAGGAGTCTGAGGTTGCTATGAATTAGACTGACACCATGGCACTCTAGCTTGGGAAACTGAGGACTCTATCTCAAAATAAAATAAATAAAAATTAAAACAGCAAAAACCAAAACCAAACCAAAAAAAAAAAAAAATCAGGAACACTTGAAAGAGCAAATTATTTTAAATTTGGGGGGAAAACTTCCATGCACATATTTGTAAGCAGTTTGAAGTGCCCTTTACTGAGCCTCAGCCTCGGAGCAGGTGGTCTTCCACATGCTTCTCACATGTTCTTCTCATTGAGGCTTTACAACAAAGAGTCCTACATATTATTCGTATTGTACTCTTCTTTTAACAACAAGGAAACTGGGACACAGAGGGGCTAAAGAACTTGCTCAAGGGCACACAGCTAGTAAGCAGGAGTCCAAGATTCAGATTCAGGCAGTTTGATTTCATAGCCAATGGCGTGACCCATTACACATGCTGATGATCCTCTATGCTGATGTTAGGTTGTTTGAAGCAGCTGCCTCTTTTTCATTTTATGTGACCGTGATATATGGTAATCAAAGAAAATGGATTTCCTGAGGGAAAGTAACCCTCATTTCCTTCCAGATTTAATTCCACCGTCCCTCCCTTGGTTTTCTACTACTAAACACAGTTTCTAAAATACCTTTCTCACAGAACTGAAATCCAGAATAACAAATAGGTTAAGCCTTAATTTTGGGTAAAGTACCATCTAGGATGAGAAAATGAATAAAACACAGCCCTTGTCTTTGAGAATCTTTTTAAAAATGCAGACAGATCCTGGCATCCCTATTTAAAGTTTCTCTGGACTTTTTTCTCTTTGCATGAATTCCAAGTCTGTTGGCTAGACTGAGGCATGATTTGGCCCTTCCCCATTTCTCCTGCTCCAGGTCCCTCCTCTTCCCCTTGGGAAGATGAACTTCAACGATACTGGGCTTCTCTTGGAGCCTTGAATGTCCTCTGTCCTTTCCAAGGTCAGCACTTCCACCTCTGTTCCCACAGTCTCACACTGTGGGTCCCTTCCTGCCTACTCTTGCTACCGCGACCAGCCGGTCTTAGCCCAGGCATCATTTTCTCAGGAAATCCTTCCCTGGCAGGTGAGGACAACATCCTGTATCTCTGTTAGAATTTCTCATAGCCTCCTCTACTTTTCACTCGTGTGACTTAACCCTTGTATGTGATATTAATTTGTGTAAGTATTTGTTGAGTGTCCCTCTCTCCCATCTGCTTGCAAAGTACCATGAGGCGGGAAGAAAATGTGCATATTAGTCTATTTCCTGCATCTAGCACCCAAGGTTCTGCCACATGGTAGAATCCAAATCTTTGTTTTAGGATATATTCTTCCAAATTGCGGTATATGTATACCATGGAATACTATGCAGTCATAAAAAAGAGGGAGCATTTACATCTTTTATGTTTACCTGGATGGAGCTGGAACATATTCTTCTTAGTAAAGTATCTCAAGAGTGAGGGGGGGAGGTATCCAATTTACTCAATACTATTATGAAACCAATATAGAAACACTTACACATTCATAGGAATGATAAAACACAAAGTCCAGAAAGAAAGAGGGGAGAAAGGAAGAGGAGAGGGGTGGGGGAGGGTGAGTTGAGGAAGGGTATTTGGCGAGATCTCACCTGTTGTACACAACGCAAGGGTACATTTCAAAACAACTAAGAGTATATTATAAATGTTATTAAAAAATTTATAATATACTATTATGTTAATTAGTTTGATTAAAGTATTCCACATTGTATATATAATCAAAACACTGTACCCCAGAAATGTGTACAGTTACAATTTAATAAAAATTAAGTTAAATAAAAGAAATCCTTTACCAGACCTCCCTCAACCTTCTCCTCCATATGTATTTAGAGAGTCAAACACAAATAAGCTGGAGCCCTAGAAGCAGTGAAAATGATGCTTCTAGGAGATAGAGTGGCTAAATAAATACAGGATGCTCTGTTAAATTTTTTAAAAAAGATATATTCTTCCATTTAAATGTCATCTGTTCCTGTGGTCCCAGGAGTGGCCATGGCTCTGCTGTAAGTGGCCCCAGTGCATTATCCCTTGTTCTTCCTCCAAACTCTCTCAAATTATGCTAACTTTTCAGCTGTCATTTGTTTTCTGCTTGGACCCTGATTCATTCTTGAGGTAAGAATTAGAAGGGCCAAAAAGAAAGAAAAGAAAAAAAATTTAGTGGTTCAGACAAAGACATATTAATCCTTGAAGGCTCTTAGCTGTTTTAATATTGTCATCTAAATGTCTAAACATCACAGTCCTACACATTTACCTGACAATTAAATGCATATTTGAAGAGTGTACTGAACCCAAGTCAGGATATACTTGCTGTGTTAGGGATGAAAAGCACACTGCAGTTTTTGTGAAACAGGATCCAAGTCAAGCAAAAGCGTGGGAAGGGATCCTGAGCCCACGTGCATCCCAGCTCCTACGTGCAAGGCCAGATGGGGACGTTGAGGGAGGTGAACCCCGCCACTCACCAAGACATTGTGGAAGAAGAGGCAAGAACTGGCTAACTGTGGGCGAGGTCTCCTATATTCTAGTGACGTCTTCTGCCTCACCACTGACAGAACCCAGCCTCTCACCCTCTGCAGGGACCATGTCTGCTACTCCACTTCAGATGGCAATCGGCAAGGGCCTTCTGGCTCTTCACATGTGAACATGTTCACATTAGGAGCCAAATAAGACCAAAGTCACTCTTCTCTCATCTTCTCTACAAAGCAAAAAATTTTAAATTATAAAACAAATAATACATTTTTTGGCTTAAAACAACAGAAATTTATTCTTTCACAGTTCTAGAGACTAGAAATCTGAAATCAGTGCTGGCAGGGCCACATTCCCTCTGAAGCTTCTAGGGAAGAATCTTTTCTTGTCTCTCACAGTTTCTGGTCGTTGCTGGCAATCACTCCAGTGTAGCTGCATCACTCCAGTGCCTGTCTTTATTGACACAAGCCCTCTTCCCTCTGTCTGTATCTATGTGTCCCCAAATATCACTCCAAATTGTGTATATGTATAGTCCTTCTTCAAAGGACTCTCCTTCAAAGTCATTGTATTTAGGGTCTGCCTTAATTCAGTAGGACCTCATCTTCGTTTGATTACATCTGCAAAAACCCTGTGTATGAATAAAGTCACAAATAAAGTTATATTAGCAGGTACTGGAGGGTCAAAACTTGAACATCTATTCTGGGGGATGCAATTTGACCCAAAACACTTGTTTCATATATATACTGGGTTGCCATGAAGTTCATGTGCAATTTAAAATAGTAAATTGCATGCAATTTTTATGGAAACCCTATATATATAACCATTTTTCCCTTCTCCTATTTTATATAAGGAGGACTGATGGTGATTTGAATCTTCTCTCTCATTTTTCTTAGTTTAGCTACAGGTTAGTCAATTTTGTTGGTGGCTGTTAACTTTGTAATTTAGTCTTTAGGCTATAGAATATCTCCATGGGATTGTGGCTGAAACAAAAGGAGAATTAATATCTTCTAGATATAAATATGGTAATGGATAGGGTCTTGTGCCTTCTCTTTCTGGGAAGAGGGTGAGGGTATCTGCATCTTAATTGGGATAGTTGTATGCTGCTGTTGCTATGTATGAGGCTATCCTTGCTGTCAGGAAGTTTAAGGGTGGTAGAATGGCTCTAAGTAGCAACAAGGGTAGACTGTACTCTCTATTTGGGGGAGACTGATGGGAGATCGAAGGAGGAGAAGCCTCCTTTTTTTGCTTTGTTGTTGTTTCTTGCTTCTGATGGAGCTTCCAGAAGTATCTGGGTTCCCACTCAGGCAGGGCCATTCCCGCAACTGCCGCAACAGAACTCTTCATGGAACTCCGATTTGGGCAATAGTCGTGATAAGGGTAGGGTGACTCTGGGCTTCAGACTGACTTCATTTATTCCTTCTCTAACACTCTTCCTTTCTATAGGTAGTTCTGAATTTCTGATGTGCATCATTTTCCTTCATTCTGAAAATTCCTTTAAACGACCAAGGTAGGCCTATTTGTGACAAATTTCCTCAATGTTTGTTTGTCTGAGAAAGTATTTGTTTATCCTTCACTTTTGAAGGATTGTTTAACTGGATCAAAAAGGGATTTACCTTGGAACACTCTGAGCAGTCTACTCTCTTCTTGCTTGCCCCATTTCTGAAGAGAAGTTTGATATAATTCTTATTCTTGTTCCTCTGTGGTTAAGGCGTCTTTCCGCCTCTGACTTCTTTTCATAATTTTCTCATTGTCTTTGGTTGTTCTGCATTTTAAATTGATATGCATAGGTATAGTGTTTTCTGGGCTTCTGGAATCTATGGTTTGGTGTCTGTTATTAATTCTGGAAAATTCCCAGCCATTATTACTTCAAATATTTTGTTCCTTTCTTACTTTCTTCTTGTGTATTCTCATCACACATGCATTACACCTTCTGTAATTGTTCCACAGTTCTTGGAGAATCTACTTTATCTATTCCATTCTTGCTTTTTCTCTTTGCATTCCAGCTTTGGGGTTTTTTATTGACATATTTTCAAGCTGATTGATTCTTTCCTCTTTCCTCAGCTGTGTTCATTGATGAGATCATCAAAGGCATTCTTTATTTCTGTTACAATGTTTTGATTTCTAGCACTTCCTCTCAATTCTTTCTTGGAGTTTCCATCTCTGTGCTCAAATTACCCATATGTTCTTTCATGTTATTTATTTTTTTTCCATTAAAGCTCTTAGTATATAAATCAAAATTATTTTAAAATCCCTCGTCTTATAATTATCAAGTCTCTGTCATACTGTCATATCTGAGTCTGGTTCTGATGCTTGCTGTGTCTCTTCAGACCATGTTTCTTGTGTTTCACGATGCCTCGTTGGTGTCTGTTGAAAGCTGGCTATGATACATTGGATAAAAGGAACTGAGGTAGTTAGGCCTATAGTGTGAGGTTTTGTGTTTATCTGGGCTTGCTATTTGCTATAGTTGTGGTGTCAAAGACTTCAGTGTTTCTTCAGGTGTCCTTGTTTTTGTCTCTCCTGTTGTCTTGGTTTTCTTAGAGACTCTTTACATAGGGCCTGGGGCTTTGTTCTCAGTACGTTCAGCTTGCTTTTCTTATTGTTAGGACAAGACTGATGACTTTCCAATTCTTTACTTTCCAGGTCAGCCTGGAAACTGGAAATTCAAAAAGAACTTTTAAAGTTTATTTTAGAAATCTGAAAAATACAGCAAATAAAAATCAACAGTAATTTCACTACCCAGCAATAGTGGGTGTATATTCTTTCTGTGCCTATAATGAGTATGTATAACAATTTTTAATAAAATTATGCTATATCATATGTAGTTTTATAACCTTATCTGCTCACAAAACAATGTTACATGTTTACCCATGTCAGCAAAAGTTCTTACATTTAATTGCAAATATTGTCTAATATTTGGTCATATGAGCATATCATTATTTGTTTTTCTTACTTAATTGAGGGTAACATAAGAGAGTGGTTAAGGTCATAAACTCTGGAAATAGATTCCTTGGCTCAAACAGTAGTTCTTCCACTTACTAGCTACGTGAACCTGAGCAAGTCACCTAACCTTTCTATGCCTCAGTTTCCCTACCTGTTAAATAAGAAGATGAATAGCAACTATCACTTCATTTTTTAGGGGATTAAGCAGTATAATAAGAATTAAAAAGACACATAACACGAGCACAAATTCAAGTATTTATTACATTTCACGGGCAAAATTAATTTTAAAGTAATGCTGTTTTGCATCTTGTTTGGGTATAAAAATGTAAAATAGTTTAATGCACACTACAATGCACTTAGTTTTTCTAAGAGGGTAGGATGACAGGGTTTGCCAGCTCTTTGGTGGCTTCTCTTCATTTATGGTACAAGGATAATAGCAACTACACGCCCATCTTCTTCTAATAGAAAAATTCTGTCCTGTAGATTTGCTAAATGAAGACTGTCAGAGGCCTGAAGGTTCATGACTTCTGTCTGGAAACATGAATAGAGAAACAACGTAGAGAAAAGCTGATGCTTCTCAAGTTGGAATGCTAATCCAGAGATCAGACTCTTGTGTTATTATTGCGTCATTTTCTAATCTACGATTGATAATGATGTCATAAGTCAACAAAAAGAAATGAACAAGAAAACCCTAAACTAAAAAAATAAAATAACCTAAGCAAAAAGATACACACAACAAATACAACTCTAAACACACAATAACTTCGAACTCTCAAAGCCACTTTTTTCAGAAGCTCATGGTTTCTATGGGTCATTTTAATTTGCTTAGGTCATTAATTTTCTCACTGTCATGCAAAATGTGTGGATTGCAAGAATTTTTGCATTTGTTGATTTTACTTGTTTGATCTTTGTGAGTATCCCATAGGGCCAAGCTGCAGTTCACTCATGTTTTGTAAGTACTGTTTTTCTGTATGGTGTGGGTTATCAGCATTGATAAGCATAAAGGAGACCACTGTCCACTGAGGCCCACCAGTTATAACCAAAAATCTCTTAAGTCTTTTCTTTGTGTCTCTCTCCCTATCACCTTCTATATCTAACTAGTTGCCAACTTCCTGTGAGCTCTTCTGCCTCTGGAACATCTGCCACACCGTCTTATCTGCACAGATCCTCATCACTTACCCTGTGGCCTCTTATAATAGTTTTTAAGTTGTTCTTCTGGACTCCAGCTTCTCCCTATTCTACACCTCTTATCACATTTTGGCTTCCCCCAAATACTAATCTGATCATGGAACTCTCCTGGCTAAGGAAGAAGCCCAAATGCTTGAGAGTATCATTCACTCATATTTCTATTCACATTTTCCAGCCACATCTTGGGGCAATTCCTCTCCTTCCTGATTCGCCCTTCTCTTCACCGCAGCCCCACTCTCTCTTGCTACTTCATCCCTCATGGCCTGGTTCAGATGTCACAGCCTTTGGGAAGTGTTTCCCCTTTTCCTTTCTAGGTAGAATTAGTTGCTCCATCCCTTGTGCTTTCATGTAGGATAACCCTCTCAGCACCATGCCACATGGTGTGTGTGTGTGGGAGGGTTGGGTGGCTGTGCTTGTGCCTGTATTCCCTGCTGGGTCTGAGCTCTGAATGCAGGGACAGCACTGTTTTCATCTTGTCACTCCCCTTTACCCCCAAACCCAAGTAAATAATACGTACCCAGTAACTACTTTTGGAACAACTGGCATTCATTCAAGCCCAGTTTGAGATGCTGCATAGTCTTGAAAGTAATCATGGAACTAATTTTGGAATTTAATGTTTGCTGTTGTCATTTTATACTTCTGGGAGTTTCAGTGATTGAAAATTGTGTTTCACTGGGGTAAGAACATCTAGCTATGCAAGGTACTCTTCCTTGCCTGCAAATGTCAATTTTTTTGCTGATATACACATTAAGGAAAGTAAATACTGAGCTGGAAGGGTCTCTAGAGGCAGCTTGCCCTAACACTTTCATTTTATAGATGAGAAAACTGAGAGCTGGAGAGGTTAATGGTCTTGTCCAAAGTGAATGGAGGAGGGAAATAGAATAGAAAGCTCATTTGAATTAAGAGCATGTTTCATTAAATCAGAGCTTTAAAAAACAAAAGCTGTGATTAAGACTTTTGTTAATTTAAATTAGCCTTTTCCCTAGTTACACTGAATTAAAGAGCTCTAGCTCTAGCTGAATTTTTTTTTTGTTAACTTCTGCAACTTTTATTAGGATATACTGACTCACAAATGTTAAGGTGAAAAATGATCTTATTATCTCTTCTCACCACCTATTCTGAGGGCTCTAGTAATATGGAAAGGTGAAGTAAGGTGCTCCCTGAACTTGGAAAAACCAGTTTGACAACACTAAGAAGCCATGCATAATTGATGAGGTCAGCTGTAGGGGTCACCTAAGAAAGAAAATCTGGAAAGCCACCGAGACCATTTGAAGAAATTTGCCTGTAATTTCATGGATGTGTGACTAGAATGTAATTTTACTAAGGTGATCAATTGTATTGTACTTTAGGAGATGGCTTGTTTAGAATCATTAACAATGTAAATTACAGGAGAATTTGTGTTTATTCGGTGTTATTCAAGGGTTGGGACACTGCATCTAGTATTCATGAACATCATGATCACTAGAAAGGTATATAGTCTATAATAAAGCACAGTTAGTCTATTCACAGGGCTTTTCCATGGCCTAGATTAAATGTCTCTAATGGCAATCTAGCCATCACTTTTTGTTTTGATTTTGTGTTTCTCAAACAACCTTTTGGTTCCAAACTGGTTTTTCAGATATTAGGAAGGGGTGGTTAGATGATAGACTTTAAATTTTCAGTCACGAGAAAAAACAGCTTCTATTACAAACTGTTAATTTAACATTTGGGTTTATGCATCAGTCTCTTATGAGGTTGGTCAATGTGAATCTCAGACCAACTGGGTCCATGGGGGTGGGGAGGGGAGCAAATGTCCAAATCTGCAAAGTTGAAGCCCAGACTTTGGATTGTCTTGATTACCATAGGATACTGCCAATGATTGGGTGGTCAGTGGTCAGTATTGTGTTTCCTTTCTCTGATTCTAATCCTACGTTAGTACTGCATTTTAAGTTAAATTATTAAAAATGGTATTATAGTAAAAGAGTTTGTTTCCCATACTACCTTGCATTTTAATTAGAATGTATATATTCTACTGCTTTCTTTTCCTTGCTGGAACCCACATTTGAAGTTGTTTCTCATGCACTGTGAGTGGGGAGTAGAAGTCCCAAGAAAATTGCTATCTTTGGCTGTTGTGGATGGGAGCAGGAAGACCAGGCTCTCTGAACTCATCATCCAAGGACTACCAGGACTACATCCATACCTCCCACTGTCCTCATACAAATATTGTTTGTAATGTGCTAGGATGGGGGGAGAAAGTTGAGAAGCACTGGTCTCCAATTTTAATAAGAGAAACGGAAACCCCAGCATCCCAAAGTTAGTCCCCTCCGACACAGCATCTCCAAGGCAGCTGGGCAGGGGGCAGCATTTCTCTGTAGAATTCCTACTGGCCGAAGGCTGGAAACTCTAGGTTCAGCCTTTATGTTGCCACTTCCTTTGGCAATAGTATCTGTGTTTGGCTTAGTTTTCCACCATCATTAGTTAAACCACTACTCCCAGGGGAGGAAAAGCAATGGGAGCCAAATCATATTTTTTCCTACCAGGAAACACAAATCTCTGAGTCTCTCAACTTTGCAAAAGAGCCTGTGGTGCATCACATGCCAAGAAAGACTGAGCAGGTTTGTTTCTCGGCACACGTGTTGAAGACCACTAGACAAATGCTTTCGACGTATGCGTCTCCGGTGTTGTCTTCTGTTTTTCATAATGTTCTTCAAAAATAGATTGAGTGAATGGATGGATGAGTGAATAAATAAATAAAGGAAGCCTCTTGGGTATTGAAATATGTTATGCAAATTCCACAATGTTTTTATTAGACAGAAGAAATATCTGTGGCTGATGCACCCAGGTTTGTTCCAATAGCTAAACTGGCCTGGAAAGAAGCCATCTTCTGGACAAAAAAATTAGACTGTGATCAACCACATAGAAAATTCTCCCTAGGAAAGGGTTCACTTTTTAATATTTTTAGCTCTACATCAATAGAGCTTTATGAGGATTTCCAGAAGTCTTAGTGAAATTATAAGTACAAATTAGAACCATATGAGCTAACCTTGGATAATCATATACCATGAAAAGAATGTTTTTGTTCTTTAGGAAATTTCCTTTTATCATTTTATAATTTGGATTCTATGTCTCTGTTATCTATCTATACTAAATCATATATTTTCTTTTACATACAATATACCAAATTTGTAGCATATTAAATTTTGTATGTAGCATAGAATTACAGCAATGATCTTCTATTTGCATAATATCAGGGTTAAGTACTTCCTGCTCCCTTCGCTATTTTAGCCCAGAGAGGAAACATTCCGTTTACACATGGATGGCCTTAACTCCAAATCAAGAGAGTTTATTCAACATAATGCATATATCTACCAAAAACACCAAAAACGAGGGGCTCTTGAAAGAAGACTCTGGGCTTGGCGCCTGTGGCTCAATCGGCTAAGGCGCCAGCCACGTACACCTAAGGTGGTGGGTTCGAATCCCCAGCCCGGGCCCGCCAAACAACAATGATGGCTGCAGCCAAAAAATGGCCGGGCGTTGTGGCGGGCGCCTGTCATCCCAGTTACTTGGGAGGCGGAGGCAGGAGACTCGCTTGAGCCCAGGAGTTGGAGGTTGCTATGAGCTGTGATGCCATGGCACTCTACCCAGGGGGATAGCTTGAGGTTCCATCTCAAAAAAAAAAAAAAAAAAAGAAAGAAGACTCTGAAGAGTTAGTAAGCATTTTTCCCTCCTTTCTCAGTACATACATTCAGAACTAAGGTAAATTCAAGGAAAAAAGAAAGAAAAAGCACTCAGGTTGTAAAAAGGATAATGCAGTTGGTACAGTGGAAAGATTCCTTAAAGCCTGAGTCCAATCATGTTATTTTCAAGTCCAAGGTCTCCATTTATTGGACATATGACTCTGGAAAATTCACTGAAACTTTCCAAGTACCATCTTTATCATGAGTAATATACAGTATTGACATATAGTTTCCTCCTGTCTCACAAGTTACTATGGCACTCAACTGCATGTATATTATAAAGCTGCTTTGTGTACTACGACAGGAAGGAATTATTTACCTTAAAAAAAAAAAAAACCCAAGCCTAGAATTGATTGAGCATCTATTAAGCCCCAGGTATTGTATCAGGTGCTTTTTGTACTGTTTTGCTCCTGACACATATGCAAGGATAGTGCCCCCGGTTGTATTTCCCAAGTCTTTCTTTGCCTTCCTGATGCCTAGTAATCCTGTATCGGCCTCAAATCTCAGCTCTGGAGCTGCAGAGGTTACTGGAAAGAAACATTGGGGCACCTTTGCACTTGACTTTATCTCCTCTATCTCTGTAGTATCGAGTGCATAGCAGGTTGGCACCGCCACAGGGTGAAAAAGTCGAGCTAATCTTTAACTTGTTTCTTCCACTCTTCTGAAATGTGCCAGACAACGAAAAGAGACTGTGACTTTTTTGTTAAAACAAAACAAAACCTGAAGTGATGACACAGTTCCCCAAGGCAATAACCTGTAGTGTTGTAAGCACTTTGGGTGCCCTCAAATTCTGTGCTTTTCCACCTGGCCCTTCTCTGCAGGTGTTTCTCTTTCCTGTGGTTCACCCGTTCTTACTGAAGAGCCTGCTCCCAACCTATTAGTGCAATGTTTGGTTTTGGCCTGTGTTCTCGAATCCACGGTGTAGCAGCCAACTTGGAATCTGGGATAGAGTTTGTTCTGGGTGTTCTCCTGTCCATATCGATTGGATCAAAGGGAGATCCATCTGGAACTCACTTAAAGTCCTTCCAGATGGTAAGCTTGTTTCCAGATGGTATGTGTAATAGGAGAAAAAGAAATCACTGAACACAAGCATCACAGCGCTAGGGAAGGCCCTGTGACCCTATTTCCTTCAGAACTCTTCAGGGTGTAGAATTAATTTTTCTGTCTTAGATGTTCACAAGAAAAATTTTCCAATTCCTGAATTTCAGGCTGAAATTAGGGGCCTTTGGAGAGTGATGGCATCAATTATAGCCAGTACTGATCATCCATAACCACATGCCTGCCTGTGGTGGTTTGGTTCTTCTTATTTAAAACATTTAGATGGATTTAAAAGCCATTATCAAGCTGCATAAGGAGTTCGGAAGCTTCTGTTGTCAAAGTGCCACCTACTGGATGCAAGCTAATATTTGGCTGATCCTAAAAAGCAAACAGCTGTCAGCAAATCAGAGTTTGCCCCCAGTTTTATTATCAACTTAAAACATAATCATTTTCACTCTCAAGAAGAGTAAGCCCGATAAACATGACAGAGTCGTGTCTTTAAGAGGTAACGTGGTGGGTTCTCCTCTGAGCAAATGGTGGACCCAGAATATTTGGCACCTGTGCTCCTGAGCAAGCAATTTCAGATGGGACAGACACTTTCTAATTCCCTCGCTGCTACCCTTGTTAATATGCCCTTTGTCCCAGACTTTTCATCACATAACCTCATGTGGCCTGGAAACTTTTGTTCACGCAACAAAGAAACAAATATTTATTCATTGGTTCACTCATTTTATCAAGTGTCAACTACGTGACAGACCCTGGGCTTGGAGTTAGGGACACAGCAATGCTGACGGCGGGCAGCTCATTGGTGGAGTCTGGATCATCCAGCACACATCTCTGGGACACTGGAAGGTGCTCAGTGGAATTTGCTCCTCTGCCCTGAACTTGTCCTGGCTCCCTACAAACTCCAGTCGGGTCAGTACAGGTGTCATCTGAGGACAACTGCATCGACCCTACAAGCTACGTGTGCTTTTTCCTGGTCCATTGGCTGTCAACTCAGGAATGAAAGGTCTAGACCTCGACTAAAGTTCTTGTGGGCCTGGATCCATAGAAAGGCTAGTAGGTCATTCAGCTCTGTTTGTTTTTTCTCCCTGGCTGGAGATTGCAGGTATTTATATGTAGCTACAGTGTGGTCAGAGTGGAGGCATGGTACGAGAGAGGTGCCTACGTGCTCACCAGCACTGACTCCTCACAGGACTCAAGCTGAGCGCCCTGCATGCTTGTGGACTTTGCAATTTGGGTCCCCATAGCCCTTTGGAATGCAGATTTCATAAATCGAAATAGAGGTTGTGGCAGCTTAGATAGGACTAGCATTTACACATGCAATGTCCATGAAGGTAGGATTTGCCAAGCAAATTTTAAAAAGTCCTATCTTCTTTGTTTACCTAGCTAAAAACAAAACAACAGCATCTCCAAGATTGGGGGTCAGAGACTTCTGATAAATGTTTATTCACATTAATTAAGAGGATACATGGTTTTCAAGTACCCTGGAACTCTCTATAAATATCCACTCAGATACATGCAACTATAAATCATTTTGATCTGTTTCTAAGCAAACATTTCATAGGACTATCTGGCTATTTTAGGTCCACTTACCCTTTATATCTAAAAGGACTGGATTTGATGGACTGATTGCAATAAAGTTCTGCTCTTTGCTAATTCAGATGTGTTCTCTCCCTGACTCCAGCCTCATTGTACTGAAATTGATAAGGTTGTACTGTAGTCACAGAATATCAGAGAGTAAGGAGGTCCTTTAAGGTCATACAGCCTCCAGGCAAAACTGTTCCTAAAACTATTTTCCACCTATGGTGGCTTATCCTGCTATCTGTAGAATCATTCCTATTAAATGATGCCACCCCACACAGATCATGTTTTATTTTTGTCAAGTGCTTTAACCTTCATTTGAATTATACCCTCCACAGCCCTAGAATGATTATTTCCTGCTCTCAGGAGGAGACTGAGGCACAGTGAGAACCTCTGATTGGCTTCACGCCTGAGAAGCTACTTGTCGTAAGCTAGGAATAGAACGCTCATAGTCCAGCTCACTGAGAAAAGCAACAGCTTCTCCCATGCTTTATTGCCTGCTCAAGTACGGATGCTTCAGAAAAGGCCTCTTCTGTTTCAAGACTCAGGGTTGTATTCTCTAGCTTCCAGGAGATGCCCTGGTTCCCAAAGTATTCAGAGCACTGCCACTTCCTGCAGACATGGAAACCACTGGGTGGGAGAGGGGAGAGAGAAGGAAGGAAGTGAAATGAAGGAGGGAGGGAAGCAGGGGACACTCTTTTAGGTGCCTTCTTCCCTACAACCTGCCAGTGGGCACGGTCCCTTAGATATCCCACTCAACTGTCCATTCAGAAACAGGGCAGGGCTGCCCTTAGCAGGTTCTTCAATGGGAGCCATGTACTAGCCCAGAAATAATGAAGCCTGTCTTTGCTAAGTGCTTCTTAAATAAGCAATGTGTTATGCGCGATCCCATTTCATCCTCACATCAACCACAGGGGTCAGGAATGTTCCTCTTTCCATTCTGCAGATGAGGAGCCCAAGGTATAACGAATGGAAGTCACTGGCTTCAGCCCAAGTGGCCCAGGTGCTTGTGTGACTTAACCTGTGCACTGAATTTTCTCTCCCAAGGACTGAGAGAAAAGCAGCAAAAGATTCAGGTAGTTCACATTCCTGAGATAGGTGTTAGAGGTGCCCTACCATGTTGACACATCTTGGTTCATAACAATGATCCAGTAAAACTATACAAATGTCAGATGTGCATTGTTGGAGTCACTGGTACCGTTTTTAGTCTTCTTCTATATGTATATCTATATGAATGTTTATATCTGTATCTACATTTATTTGCCCAGGGAGCCTGAAGCCATTAGATGGACTTGATGTATCATTCCCAGAAACTCTTCTGTCATGTCTGTTAGCAGAACTTAGGTCTGCACATTTCACAGTCTGAGTAGGAGTGCCAAGGTCCAGCATTTACAAGAGTGAAAAACTCATCCCTCTCAAGGTTTCATTTTATTTTTTCCCGTTTACTCAGAAACAGTTATAATGTGAGCACCACATTATACATGCTGGGCAGAATGCTGAGCAGAGCATCTAGAGGTGAGCGTAATGAGTTCCATGCTTTTCTCATGGAATTTATAGTCTAAAATCAGGATGGGCAAAACAATAGCCATGGCCCAAATCTGGCCTGGTTTTATAAATAAAGTTTTATTGGAACATAGTCACAATCATTCAGTTATGGATTGTCTAGGGCAGTAGAGTTGAGTAGCTGTGACAGAGATCATATGGCCTGCAAAATCTACTGTTTACTATCTGGCCTTAACAGTTGGCCAACTTTTGGCTTAGGATAAGATTGGTTTTTTTAAGCCTGGACATTTTTCTTTTGGCTATAACATGCATTTATTCCCAAATTGGCCAACCACTGAGGTTCATTAATTATAATAATAAAGTAATCATCAACATTTACCAAGGGTTTAATACTTTGTCAGACAGTGTTTTAAGTACTGAACAGGTAATAACTCAATTAGTTTTCATAGTAACTCTGTGCAGTAAGCATTATTCTTATGCCCATTTTTCAGACAAAGTCCAAACAACCTAACCAAATACACAGCTAGAAGTAGCAGTACTGAGATTTAAACACTGCCAACCTGGCACTATGCTCTAAATTAGAAGAGGCAGCAGGGTGTGGGTTGTGCCCAAGCAGGTTCAGGAGGAGTAAAGTCCAACCTACAAGTGGCCGAACAGGCCTGGTGAGGTGACTACAGGACCTATTTTTAGGCCTCAGATAATCCTGGAGGGTGTGTCTCTCTTGATTTCTATCAGCCATATTCTCTGATTAGAGGCGGATGGGAGTGCGGCACCTCACTCTGAGCTTCCCTGTAATTAAAGTGCTTCACAGAGGTGGATGTGTCTGATGTCTCTGCTAATGCGGATCAGTGGGAGAAGCTCTGAAACTTGGTGGAAAAACAAAAGAGAGAAGCATTGATGCATTTCATCAGAAAGAAGAAATAGCAAGGAGCAAGGACCTTCTTTACAGCTGATTCCTGCATCACTTTCTTGGAAATTTCCAAGACCCTAACAGGTGCGTTATTTTTTTTTTTCTTCTAACACCTCCTGAATTTTTCCTCCCTGGTTTCAGGGGAGGATTCTCACCTCTCCCCCAACAAAAAGTCAAACCAGGGTAATGCCCATAACTCAGGAGCAAGAGGTAGTTTATTGAGTTCAGGAAACAATCCTAACAGAGTCAAGAAGGCTCTATTTCTCATTTATCTTCTCATGAAGGCACACCCCCACCATGTTATTCATCAACAATAGTCTGGGAAGTTTTGCTCATGCTGTGGTTACCAACATAGAAACATCAGTTCTATTTGCAGAAAAAAATTTTTTTTTCTCTGCAGTTTTTTGGCTGGGGTTGGGTTTGAACCCACCACCCTCGGCATATGGGGCCAGTGCCCTACTCTTTGAGCCACAGGTGCCACCCCTATTTGCAGAAATTTGTAGAAAGGGAGCTTGCCATGAGAATGTGTAGAGGAACTTGGCTGGCTCTCTCATGCACTGGGGCAATTGGAAAAGGAGATGTGGTGCTGATTGATATGGGAAATCAGAACCATCCATGCAGGCTTCCCCTCCCCCACCCTCCTGCCCTCAACATAGGAATTTCACTGCCAAACCCCACAGTGCCTTCTCTAAACGAGGATTTTGTACCCACTACCCCTTGCCACCAAAAGCCCTGTACTAAAGGCACATACAGTGGGACATTCACCAAATGAGTTTTAGAATAGTTATTCCTTGTTTCAGATATCAGCCTAAGTTCTTGATACAACCTTGATAAAACCATAAGGATGACAAGCAAATGTACATAGTCTCTAAAATAGGCATGAGATTACAAAAAAGCAAAAAGCACCTGCTTTTAGGTCTGACAAGCTATTCACTCCATAAAATTTTGCACCGCAGTTCCTGCTGCTCTGTAAAATCTTTGGGAGGCCTTGCATTTCATATGCAAGCGCTACCAGCATGGCATTCGTAGAACATTTAAATAGCCTGTCTCTATAGAATTAGCTAGACAGCCAGCATTGGAGAAGTTAGGAGATAATTATGTCTCCCATAAAGATCTGTTTTAAGGAGGGAATGTGGCCAAGATGCCAGGTATATTTTTTCTTTTTCGTTGTATCTTGGCCATCTCATGCCAAGACACATTCCAAGCCACCCTTTTGCTCGTATTTCTTTCTCTCATGAAATGCCTTTATTCTCTCAGAGCTCACTAGCAACTTGCACTTAAAAAATATAGGTTTTATTCTCCCCCAAGATTTCTTTGGAACACGTTTTAGGCCTCATGCATAACCTCTTTGAAAGGAAATTTGCAAAATAGAAAGATCTTGTCATTTGCTTTTCTTTTAATTTAGCTCAAAATAATTAAATGAACAGGTAGAAAAGATTCAAGCTTTCTAGTTTAAATTTGTGCCAAATTGATTCAAACGTAGCCTATTTTTCAAAGGGTTATCTAATTAAATCTCAAATGGCACTTGCGAATGTGTAGCCCAATTTCTGATCCCAGCTATCCTGTCGGTCTTTGAGAAGTAGAAGCACCAGAGAATAGAAGGTCAGAGAAAAGGAGGAAGAAAAGAGAACTAGAAGATAGATTAAATTCCTGCCTTTTGTGTGCTAACTTTAATACAGCAGACATTTTTATATCAGTCCCTAAAAAGAAAGGCATTATTTTGAAGAAATGGTTGGACCACTGTCAGTCATATCGTCAGGTATCCTGGCTATCAGACAGGGCGCGATGCAATTGTTAACTATGAGCATCGCACAACTCTAAGGGGCACTGGTCTTATCATAATCTATGTGAATGAACCTGATGCCTGATGTTGGTTCTCTGGCACTGGACCCTGGCTCCCTGTTTTCCTTCCCTAGCTGTGATCTGTACTCAGTCCTCCAACTGAGCTCTTTTATAGATGCTCTAGATCCAAGTCTGTTGTAGCTGGTTTCCTGAGGGTCTAGACACACACCCACTCCTTTACTGGTTTGGCCCTGGTCTGATAGCCAGGATACCTGAAAATACGACTCTGAAGACAGAATGCTGTATATACACTCTTCTCCTGGCAATGGCCCTGTCTCCCAACCAGCACTCTGCTTCCTTTGGTCACTATGTTTCTGTTTTTGCTTCCAGTTCTGCCCTACTCATCGACCCCAGCTTTTTCTGTCTGCCTAGTCCCATTTTTGTCCTAGGTATGTCTGGAAACGAGGAAGGAGCTTCTAGCCTTGTTTGCTTCAGCATCTCACCTAGAAGGTAGAGGAGCCCGGAAGAGGAAAGAAGCTGGGAATACTAAGGTTATCTCTTAAAAGACCCAAACTTGTTACATTCTGGTGCACTTTGTTAAGTACCAAGCACTTGAACCTGATCACATATATATCTCAATCTTATCATATATATCTCACATACCTATGCATATATATACACACATCTTTTTAATCATGCAACATACAGACTGCTGTAGAATCTTTATTATGAAAAGAAAATTTAGTCCATGACCATACCACCCTGAATGCACTCGATCTTGTCTGAAATAAAAAATTAAAGTGTTTTGAAACGATCCTTTCATTAAAATTCATTTACATCTTCTTCTGAGAAGATCTTAAGAAAGCATGTTTCAGTTACCAAGGAAGAGATACCATGTGCTGTTTGTCCATATATAGGCATACCTCAGAGAACTTGAGGGTTCTGTTCTACACCATCGCAATAAAGCAAACATCACCATAAGGCAAGTCACACAAACTTTTTGGTTTTCCTGGTGCATGTAAAAGTTATGTTTATGCTTAACTGTAGTCTATTAAGTATATTATAACATTATGTCTAAAAACAATGTTAAAAATGTTAAAACGCCTTTTAATTTAAAAATACCTTATTGCTTAAAAATGCTAATCATCATGTGGGCCTTCAAAAGTCATAATTTGTTTTTTTGCAGACAGATGTTGATGGCTGCTGACTGATCAGGGTGGCAGTTGCTGAAGCTTTGAGTGGTTGTGGCAATTTCTCAAAATAAGACAATAATAAAGTTTACTGATTTCCTGACTCTTCCTTTCGTGAAAGATTTCTCTGCAGCATGCAATGCTATTTGATAGTATTTACCCACAGTAGAATGTCATCATTTCAACAATGTTCATGGTATCGTTATCAAGCATATCCCGTCTCAAGAAACCACGTTTGTTGTTCATCCATAAGAAGCAGATCCTCATCCATTAAAGTTTGATCTGGAGGTTGCAGCAACTCAGTCACTTCCAGGCTCCACTTCTCACCCTAGTTCTCTTGCTATTTCTGCCATATCTGCAGTTACTCCCCCCACTGTAGCCCTGAACCCCTCAAAGTCACTCCTGAGAGTTGGAATCAACTTCTTCCAACTCCTGTTCACGTTGATATTTTGATCTGCTCCCATACATCACAAACATTCTTACCAGCGTCTAGAATGATAAATCCTTCCCAGAAGGTTTTTAATTCACTTTCCCCAGATCCATCAGAGGAAATACTATTTATTATAGCTGTAGGCTGGCAAAATGTATTTCTCAAATAATAAGACTTGAAAGTCAAAATTACTCCTTGGTCTAAGGGCTATACTCAAACTTGCTCCATATCAGAATCTGTGGGCTACAGAGGGTTCAAGGCTACAGTGGAGGAAGTGACTGCAGAAATGGCAGAAATAACAATACAGATGTTGTATTAGCAGGCAGGAAGACAGCATGGATCTCTTTGTACATCATCTCCATCAGAGCTCTAGGGTGACCAATTACATTGTCAATAAGCAGTAATATCACAAAATTGATTCTTTTTGTTTTGAGAAGCAGGTCCTAAAATATCCAGTAAACTGTGCTATAAACAGCTGTGCCATCATCTAGGCTTTGTAGTTCCATTTATATAGCTCAAGTGGAGTAGATTTAGCATAATTCTGATGGGTCCAGGGATTTTAAGAATGGTAAAAGAGCACTGGATTCAAATTGAAGCCACCTATTGCATTGACTCCTAACAAGGGAATTGGCCTATCTTTTGGAGCTTTGAAGTCAGGCATTGACTTCTCCTCTCTCACTATGGAAAACTCTAGATGTCATCTTCTTTCAATAGAAGGCTGTTTTGTCTACACTGAAAATCTATGTTCAGTGTGGCCCTCTTCATAAAAGACTCTCAGGTAGATCTTCTGGATAATGTGTGGCAGCTTCTACAACAGCACTTGCTGCTTCATCTTGTACTTTTCTGTTACACAGATGGCTTCTTTTCTTAAACCTCGGAAACCAACCTCTGCTAGCTTCAAATTTTTCTTCTGCAGTGTCCTCACCTCTCTCAGCCTTCATAGAATTAAAAAAGAGTTAGGGCCTTGCTCTGATTAGACTTTGGCTTAATGGAATGTTGGGGTTGGTTTGATCTATCCAGATCACTCAAACTTTCTCCATCTCAGAAGTAAGGCTGTTCTGCTTTGTTACTCATGTGTTCATTGGATTTGCACCTTTAATTTCCTTCAGTAACATTTCACAAGTTGCATTCACAACTCGACTAACTGGTGCAAGAGACCTAGCTTTAGCCCCTCTCAGCTTTCGACATGCCTTCCTCACTAAGCTTAATCATTTTTACCTTTTGATTTCAAGTCAGAGACATGTGACTCTTCCTTTCACTCGAACACTTAGAGGACACCGTAGGATTATTAATTGACCTAATTTAAATATTACTGTTGTTCAGGAGAAGAAGGGGGAGAAATTGGGAACAGCTGGTGGAGAGAACACACATCACATTAAGTTCCTTGTGTTATGTGGTTATGGCTCATGGTGTCCTGAAATAAATACAGTAGTAAGATCAAAGATCTCTAATCAAAGATCACTATGAAAAATATAATGATAATAACAAATTTGAAATATTGGGAGAATTACCAAAATGTAGCACAGAGACATGAAGCGAGCACATGCTATTGGGAAAATAGTGCTGTATAGGACAGAGCTGCTGCAAGCCTTCTGTTTGTAAAAAGCACAATATCTGCAAAGCACGATGAATCGAAAGCAGTTAACTGAGGTACATCTGCACTTGACTCTGCCAAAGATATTCCACGGCCATCTCTGAAGGCGCGGTTTGTCCTGTGGCACATTAGCTGGTGGCCTTTGTCGTGCCACCTTCCCTGGCTCTTTCCTTTTCTCCCCTCTCCTTTTCTTCTTCTCCCCTTCCTTTCCTTTTTCAGGCAATAAAGAGACCATTTTCTGTAGAGCTTAAAGGGACCTCTCAAAATGATCCATGTCCGTATTTGGCATTGAGATCAACAAGTTTTATCCCCATTCTAGAGAAGAGCTCACAAGTCCAGGCAGATGGAGAAACTCGTTTCAAGTCACACAAACTAGTAGAAGCTGTAAGCCAGTGTCCTCAGCCTTTGTTGGGAATTAGAGTCACCTGGGGATCAGCTTCCAGGGAAATTAGAATCGCTGAGGATGGTGTTTCTCAAGTCTAACATGGAAGAACTGTTAAAAACAGACTGCTGGGTCTCCTCAGGGTTTCTGATTCAGTGGGGCGGGGTGGGGCCGGGGAATCCAAGCATACAAGGTCGCAGCTGATGCTGACAGCTGTGCCTGCAGGCACCACCCATCACTAGCACTATTGTAAGTTTAAAGATAGGAAGATACATAAAAGACATTCCCTTCCCTCAAGAGAACCACAGGGGTGGGAACCCCTTTATGGAGGGGCCAATCAGCAAAGGAAAGACTGACTGTCTTGGCAGGAAGTTGGTGATTCCCTGGCCCACTTCAAAGTACTCCAACCCTGGTCAGTGGCCCAGGAACCTGGCCAGAGGGAAGAACCTCATATTTTCCTCCCATTCCGCAGAAAGGAGGTGTGCTGGACTTGGCAGATTCTCTGTCCCTCTTAACATCTTCTTCCTGGTCTTTGGTCTTAGTATCACCATTCGTCTTACCCCTCACCACTGGCTTTGCCAAACATCTGACCTCTGGGTCAGTGAATATTCAAGACCCTTCCTCGGTCCCCAAAATATCTTTCCCTGGGCCGTGTACTATCCAGACAAGCCTAGCCAATGCCTGCCTTCCTTCAGGCCTCCATGGCTCGGTGGCCAAGGTACAGGGGGATGTCAATCTCTCTTCCTTTTACTTTTTGTTGAAAATATTCACTTGCCAGGCTGCTAAGGCCTTTGCGTCTCCTATACTCTTCCCTATGGGGACCAGCCCAAGAAACTAATCATTTCTGCTTCAAATATCCACATTCTTTTTTTTTTTTTTTTTTGAGACGGAGCCTCAAGCTATCCCCCCTGGGTAGATCCCCATGGCATCACAGCTCATAGCAACCTCCAACTCCTGGGCTCAAGCGAGTCTCCTGCCTCCACCTCCCAAGTAGCTGGGACCACAGGCGCCTGCCACAAAGCCCGGCCATTTTTTGATTGCGGCCATCATTGTTGTTTGGCGGGCGAGCTGGGGGTTCGAACCCGCCACCTTGGGTACACGTGGCTGGCGCCTTAGCCGATTGAGCCACAGGCGCCGAGCCACAAGTTAATCTTTCAAAAAAAAAAAAAGAGCACTCCTGTGCAGATTACATGGAGGGAGGGCCTCGGCAGAGTGGCAGGGAGGTTCCACGGCGGTCCTCTGTAGCGGCAGTTCACCAGCTGAAGAACGAACATAAAGGAAAGAGCATGCCTAGGCTTATATAAGAACTGGATTTAAAAAGGGCATAATACTAGTAAAGCCCACCCCTAAGAGTGGAAGAGGAGTTTGATCACCTCCCTTAGGTGGGACCCTCAGTAGAAAGGAACAGGAAAAGGAACAGGAAAAGGCCCCCCTTCCACGAGGCAGGGGGCCTCATTAAAAGTAACAGGAGGAGGCAAAGGGCCTCAACAAAAGTAAGAGGGATTAAGAGGAATTGTTTAGCCTCCGTGAATAAGTGGTGTGTGAAAGAGTGAATGACTGTTTATACAGCTCCATGACTGGTCATAGTTCTCGAGCTCCATTGGGCCTTAACCTGCAGTTCTGTGGCGATTACATAAGGCATAATGGTGACCTGCTGCACAACTGCAACCAGACCTGGGGTTTATATGGGTGCACTTCAGCTAAGACACTCCTTAAAGCCTCAAGAGGTATGGTTACCTGGGGTCCTGAGAGATCTTCAACCCTGCCTTGTCTGTCTGCACCACAAGAATGGGTCCTGCATTGGCTAAGGAAACTCCCCCAGGGTTAATGGTTTAGAATTTTTAAAAGGGCTTTATTTATTTATTTATTTATTTGTAGTTTTTGGCTGCGGCTGGGTTTGAACCCGCCCCCTCCGGCATATGGGGCTGGCACCCTACTCCTTTGAAACACAGGTGCTGCCCTTAAAAAGGGCTTTGTAAGGGACAATGGAATTATTATGTCCTCTAAAATGTTGAGACAACTTTGTGAGCTAGAATGGCCATCCTTTGGAGTAGACTGGCCATCAGAAGGGGGTTTAGATGTAAGTTTAGTAAAGTAGGTATAGAGAGTGGTGACTGGTAAGCCTGGACACTCTGATTAGTTACATACATAGACACTTGGTTGACACTAGTGTTATAGCCACCCCTGTGGCTGGGAGGACAGGCGACCATTGAGATGGTAGCTAAAGCAGAAGAATAAAGGATTAAAAGATGTGGTGACAAACTAAAAGGCCAAGTACTAGTAGATCCTACTCCAGAGGACCCACCTGAAATACATGTAAGGCCACGATAACATTTACTGACAAGGGAACTGTTGATCTCAAGGTTCCTACACCATGTCTATTGTTAACTGTAACTATGCCCCAGGAAGAATGGAGATTATTCACAAGGCTAGAATAAGAAAACTTAGAGTCAGAGTTAATTGCTACGTGGCTTAAGGTGTGGGCAGAAAACAACCCCCCTGAACTGGCCATAAACCAGGAACCTGTGTATCTGAAACTAAAGACAGAGGCACAACCTGTCAGACAAAGGCAGTATCCAATGCCAAGGGCAATACTGGAGGGAATTCAGGTCCTTTTGAGAGAGGATACCTGAGAAGGGTGAGGTCTAGGAGAACAGGTCTTCTCTAGGAGACCACAGGGATACACCTGTGTGGTCCTCTCCATGGTGACTCAGCTCTTGGAAATTTGTAAACCTAACTTCCTTGAACTCCAAGTTCCATGAAATCCTGTAGTTCTGTAGGGGCTGGAATCGTATCTCCCTCTTGATTCAAACTGGACAATGAGAAGGTGGGCTGGAATCGTATCTCCCTCTTGATTCAAACTGGACAATGAGAAGGGTACCTATGGATTGGAACTTTTGGACTGTCAGTAAAAAGGGAAAGACCAAGCCAGTTGGAGAGCGCAACCAAGCCAGTTGGATAGCGGGACCATTTGGAATTCTTCTGTGCCCGTAAGCTCCCTGCTGGTGAATAAAACCCTTCCTCTTATAAACATGGTGTTTGGGTGCTCTTTCTCTCTGTTGGGTCTCGTCTTCCTGCAACATTTTAAACAGGCTAAAGTCTTATGGAACTATCCATTCCTACCAGTCACAATGGAACACCTTCTTTTGCCAAAGCTAGGGACCTCAGAGTATCACCCTGTGCAGGACTTAAGACTAGTTAAACTACTGTAACTTTGTACCCAACAGTGCCAAACCTGCACACTCTTTTTAGCTCCGTACCAGCAGAGGTTGCTTGGTTCACTTATTTAGATTTGAAAGATGCCTTCTTTACAATCTGAGTGGCCCCAGTAAGTCAGAAGCTGTTTGCCTTCCAGTGGGAAGACTCCTGAAATGGAGTTTTTAACAACATACCTGGACTCGGTTGCCACAAGGGTTCAAAAACTCCCCTACAATCTTTGTGGAAGCACTGGCCAGGGACCTGTCAACCTTTCCTGCACAACAGTTACAGTGTACCTTACTGCAATATGTGGGTGATTTACTATTAGGCCATGAGACTAGGAAAGGATGTGCTGAAGGAACTGATACGTTGTTAAAACATTTAGAGAACTGTGGATATAAAATTTCCTGAATGAAGTTTTAACCTGTAATTTGTAACCTGCATGTTCACAAGGCCAGGTGGCAGTTGTGAGAATTTCTATGGATACTAAATGTTGCGGTGCTTGCTAAGCCCTTGTATGAAGTTACAAAGCAGGGGTGGGGGGAGGGAGGGCAGGTGATAAAGAGCCTCTAGGATGCTGGTTCTCAATCTTCCTCCTGTGGGTCTCCACCTACAGGTTGAGAACTGCTGCTGTAGTGTGAAAGGCGCTCAGGAAAAAGCATTCCAAGCCATTAAAAAAAAAGGAACTCCCATGGGCAGTGCCTTTGGCTCAAAGGAGTAGGGTGCTGGCCCTATACCAGAGGTGGCAGGTTCAAACTCAACCCTGGCCAAAAACTGCAAAAAAAAAAAAAAAAAAAAGAAGAAGAAGAACTCCCACCTGGGACATCTGCCCCAAAGGCAGAAATTGTAGCACTCACCAAGGCTCTGAAATTAAGTAAAGATAAGACAGTCAACATTTATACTGATTCAAAGTATGCCTTTCTAACCCTGCATGTACATGGTGCACTGTATAGAGAAAAAGAACTATTAAGTTCAGCTGGAAAACAAGTAAAATACTTATTAAAGGCTATGTGGAAACCTGGCAAGGTGGCAGTAATGCATTATAAAGGACACCAAAAGCAGCAAGGACGTGTTATCTTAGGAATACTAAAACTGACACAGAAGCACACTGGGAAGCAGCAAGCCAACGTATATTTGCAGCCCTACTACCTTGGGTCCCAAATGTAATACCAGTATACAGTGAAAAAAAAAAAAAAGAAAGAAAAAAGAAAAAGAACTGGAGTGGTTAGCATAAGAGCAAGCATTTGCCATATATGTTGGTTGGATGTGTTTACCGGATGGAAAAATAGTTCTGTCAGAATTATTGAGAAGTACTGTAGTGGGAAACTACAGGAAAGTATTTCTATCTAAAACATCTACCAAGCCTGGCAAAAGCAGTAAGTCAAAGATGCGTCACCTGTAGCTAATTTAATGCCTAACAAGGCCCGTCAGCCAGCGGGTATTCAGTGTAAGAAATACACCCTTTGAAAACATTCAAAGTGGACTTTAATGAAATGCCTCCAAGCAGAGGAAATAAGTATCTGCTGATATAACTCAGGGTGAGTCAAGCTTTTCCTACTTGAAGTGAAAAAGCCAAAGACGGCACACGTTTTCTACTTAGAGAAATCATCCCTGAACATGACTTGCCTCTTTACTTAGGCTCTGCTGAAGGACCTGCTTGTGTGGCTCCATTTCTGAGTTTGAGGTTCCTGTGAGCTGTGACACTACGGCACTCTACTGAGGGCAACGTAGTGAGACTGAGTCTCAAAAACAAAAACAAAAACACCCCCCAAACTTCCTTCTCCCTACTGCCTCTCGGGACTGGAGAAATTTAGGTTTTCCAATTTATGATTCGAAACTGAAAAGACAAAACAAGATGTGGAAAAAGGAGATTGGAGTGACCATGAATGGCCTCCCCGGCCACCTGGGCTGAAGGTGGGTCATGGGGACACTGAGCCCCAATATATTGGTTTGGCTCCCCATCTCGGCTCAATGCTGTAGGAGGAAACGTCTTTCCTTTCCAAAGGTGATGAAGTGAGAGGGGCACAGAGCACTGCAGAGGGAACCGGGAAGGCTGAAGAAAGTGGAGAAAATGAGGCACAAAAACAGGGCGGGGAAGATGCAGGTGACCTCCCTGGTTCCCAGAAGAAGGAAGAAGAGAGAGAGACAGCAAAAGAAGAGATGGAAGAAATAACTGAGAAGGGAGCAGAAGGGGAAGAGGAGGAGGAGGAGGAAGCTGAGGGCGAAGACGAGCCAGGAGAAGGAGAAGACTCTTAGGCCTTTCATGTTTAATTTCTTCCAGAAAACCCAAGCTGTGAAGCAACATTTCAAATGTCTCTCACAAACCAAACGCTACAAAATACCTTGGCCTAAAGCTAGCACAGCTCTCAGTACATTTGGGGTTCACCGAGGACTTATCAAACCTGACATGCTTAGATGTGCACGGATAACTCCTTAATCATATTGATAGGAAATTAAATGTGAATATGACATGTGCATACCATCACATGCCTGACGCTCTTGGCCTTGGAACAGGCAATTTGTTTGTTTTTGCTTTGCGTGACTAGACCTTATTAATACACTAAAAGAATGAAAAAAAAAATCCAATTGTTAAATTGGATTATCCGATTACAAGCAGTTTTAGAAATAGTAACAAATGAGACTAGCAAAGCCTTAACCCTACTGGCCCATGAAGAAACCCAAATGAGAAATGCTATTTATCAAAACCAATTGACCCCAGACTGCCTTCTAGCAGTTGAAGGAGGAGTGTGCGGAAAATTCAATTTGACTAACTGTTGCTTACAGATTGATGATGAAGGATAAGTAATTGAAGATATAACTAAAATAACTCATGAATACTAAAACTGACGCAGAAGCATGCTAAAATAACTCATGTACCTATACAAGTGCAGAATGAATTTAACCCGGATTTTTTATTCGGTGAATGGTTTTCTAAACTAGGAGAATTTAAAACTATAATTGTAGGTTTTCTTTTTATAATTGGAGGAGGTTTGCCTTTGCTTTGCTTATTATCTTTGTTCAATTTCTGAAAGGCATAATCTCTGCAATTGTGATAAAAAAGAATGCAGGCAAAGTGTTCATGACTCAATGATATCAAGAAGCTATAGATACCGATAATGAATAAGATGAGACCCCATTCCTGACCGATGGGGTCTTAAAGGGGGGAATGAGGAAGGAGAAATAAATCTTATACTTCTTAGTGATCCCGAGAAAGTAGCAGGCAGCTGCAGAAGAACTCCTTTAAAGATAAGAACAAACTTTACACTGAGCTGAAATAACCTTGAAAAGCTCATGCACGCACGCACGCGCGTGCGCGCGCGCGCACACACACACACACAAAGATTGTAACTAAAAACAGCACCCTGGTTTCTTCAGAAAAATAATCATTAAGTTTTTCCTAATTAAAAACTTTCCTTTGATCTAACATCTGCAACTATAACTGTGTAGCTGACATTAACTAGGAAAGAGGGGGAATTGCTCACTTAATAAGTAACGTCTATAAAAACTCTATTTGCGGTAAACTATGCTTGATGTTATAACTTGTGATATAGTCAATACTAAACAACTTTCTCTACAATCAGGAACAGTTCAAGGAAGTCCATTCTCCCAACTCTTGCTCAACATTGTTTTGGGAGTTTTGGCCAGTGTAATAATAGATATAAATCTGAAAGGAAGAAATAGAATTATCATTATTCATAGAGGATGGGATTGTCTGCATAGAAAGTCTCCGAGGACTGTACAAAATATAGGAATATAGGAATTTCAGGAAGGAATTAATATTGGAATTCAGGAAGGTTTCAGCACACAAGACAAGGATACAAAAATCAATTGTATTTCTAAACCCTGCAACCAACACATAGACACTGAAATTAAAAAGTACAATACCATTTACAACCACTCAAAAATGAAATGCTTAGTCACAAACATAATAAATCATGTACAGAGCTCATGAGCTGAGGACCACAAAATTCTGATGAAGGAAATCAAACATGTAAAAGAATGGAGCAAACTATTCATACCAAAGATGTCAATTCTCTCCAAACAGATACACAGATGTATTAGTATAAGTCTATCAAGATCCCAGCAAGATAATATTATAGATATAAACTAGATAATTATAAAATTTACATGAAAATAAAAGGGCTTAAAACAGCTGAACTAATTTTAAAAATGAAGAACAAAGAAATCACTCTACCTGGTTTCAAGACCTATATATCCACATTAGTCAAGACTTTTTGGTATTGGCCCAAGGACAGACACATGGACCCATGGAAGAGAGCAGAGAAAATGGGAACAGACCCTCACAAGTATGCCCATATGATTTTTGACAAAGGTGAAAAAATAATTTAATTGAGGAAACATAGCTTTCCAGTAAATAATGTTACCTGATGATCCCATAACTAAAATAAACAGATGAAATAAAAAATCTATCCCCTCTTCAAAAGAAAGAATCTGGACCCCCAAATCTCATACTTTATACAAAAATAAAACTCAAAATAGTTCAATGACTTATATATAACAGTTAAAATTAAGGCACTTAACCTTAAAATTTACAGGAGAAAATCCTTAAGATCTAGGGCTAGGCAAATAATTCACATATGCAAAACATGATCCCCGCGAGGAAGCATTGAAAAATTGAACTTCATCAAAATTAATACTTTTGCTCTGTGAAAGACCCTGATAAGAGGATGGAGAAATTAGCTACAGAGAGGAGAAAATCTTTGGAACCACACATGTGGTAAAGGAGTTGTATTTCATACATTGTCACCAGTGTGTCAGTACCAAAAACTAAACAGTCAACAACCCCAAACCATCCAATTAGAAAATGTGTGGCCCATGAATAGACATTTCAATGAAGAGGACACTCACATGACGAACAGGCAGGAAAAAGATGTTCAACATTATTAGCCATGAGAGAAACACAAACTAAAATCATAATGACATGTCACTGATATCAGAATGATTAAAAATGAAAAAAAATTAAACTAAAAAAATAGTGACAACACCAAATGCTGGTGAGGATGTGCAGAAATGGAGCTCACTCACGTAGTGCTGATGGAAATGTAAAATGGTTCTGCTGCTCTGGAGAAAGAGTTTGGGAGTTTCATTAAGAAAAAAAATACAACCAGTGTATGTGATAGTAATTATGTTTCTGGTCACGCTACACCCCTGAGAAATGTACACAAAAATGTGACATGACTGATTACAGCAGGTTTATTCACACACAATACACCCTGGAGTGGCCCTGCTTCCCCAGAGAGCCTCCTGTGGGAAAAAACTCTACACTTCTTCTTAGGGTGTTTGGTGCATTTTGACATATGGAGGACCACATTTCGGGTGGGGGAGTTCATCCCATGTCTTCGGGGTGGCCACAGCAATGGGACTGTGCGGAGGAAAAGGCACTATGGGGCAAAGGCCATGGGTGGTGGTTTCCAACCACACTGGAATCAACCCGATTGTCCTTGGGCAGCTGAAGGGTTACACTGTGGGATACAAAGTAACTAGTGATATAACCAGCATCTGAAGGAATCTCCAGAGAGTCATGCTGAGCGAAAAGTGTCAGTTCCCAAAGGTCACATACCATATGATTCCATTTTTATTTTCATTTTTATTTTGTTTTTATTTTTTGGCTGGGGCTGGGATTGAACCCACCACGTCTGGCATATGGGGACAGCACCCTACTCCTTTGAGCCACAGATGCCGTCCAAGGATTTTTTATTTTTTATTTTTGGGCTGATATGATTCCATTTTTATAGTGTTCTGGAAATGACCTGTTTATAGAGATGGAGCAAGAGTGGTGGTTAGTAGGGGTTGAGGGTGGGGTGGTTTGGAAGGTGGATGCAGCTGCAGAAGGGCCCCCAGGGCTCCAGGAGGTGGTGGTGGCTCTGCATGTTGAGCATGTTGTGACATCATTGTACAGTTTCATAAGAAGTTACCAGGGAGGAAATGGAATAAAGTTTATATGGGATCTCTGTGTATTATTTCTTACAGCTGCCTCTGAATGTATAATCACCTCAAAATGGAAAATGTAATGAAAATTAAAGTCATCAAAACAACCAATAAAGTCCCATTTATTGTCAGTTTATCCCTCACCCCTTTCCCCTGTCTTCACTGTCCGTTTCTTCCTCTCCTGGATGTCAAGTTGAGGGAGGGGCTGCTTCCTGACCACATGGAACTAGGGCCTCTTTTCCCACATTTGCATGTCATGGTTAGGACCCTCAGGGAGCTGCTAGAGTAAACCAGGGCCCTTGAGGCTTGTGGAGTCCCATCTATGTGACCCCTGCCATTCCACACTGCAAGGGCTCAGCCTCAACCCTCAGCCCCCTCCATGCCAGGATGAACCGATTTCCCCCCTTTTGGGTGGGGCACCTGCCCTGCATCTAGGGCATGCATGATGGAGTCTCCTCGGCTCCTGAGCAGATGCACATGGAGGGTCAGGGTCACGCTTGCTGCCTCTCTGAGCATCAGCCCACAGGGGTCCTTTACTCAGGGGATGAAGGAGGTGAAGTAATCAAGGGCCCTACTGCCCTCCCCCACCAGTGCTAGGGGCCTGTGAGATCCTGGGACAGAGTGCTGTGGGCAACTACAAGGCCTCACATGGGCCTAATGTTGCACTAACACTAGGTCTGACCCCTCAGTGGCCAAGAAGAAGCAGAGCTGAAAACCCCCCTCATCCCTAGCACAGGAGTGGGGATGGCTATTTGCTGAGGGGTGGGAATGGGGCCTGTTGTCTGGCCACCAAAGCCAGCCACTCTGGGACTTGCAGGACTCATCTCCCCGATCCTGCCCTCATTTTGTGCCTTCCTCTGGGTTGAGGGTGGAGTCTCACTCAGGGCCAGAGACCAGATTTCTGTGGAGCCAGCTGGGAAAGGGACAAAATCAGCTGCCAGTGTGGTCTGAGCTACCAACTGCAAGCCCAGTGCCCCCAACCCACCAGGCCCCATTTCCTAGCCTCCATCTGGCCCTGCCCCTGAGGTCCCCATCCCATTATACCCCACTTTACCTGGCCCCACCCTACCTGGTCCTACTCCTGGGGTCCCCACCTTTTGCCTGATGGCTAGGCCATGCTATGGTATCTGACTTCAGTGTTTTAATCAAATGCCCTATCAGGGCTTACATTACAATTAATATACTCAAAGCATTGGTGCATTTGGGATGACTAAAATTAAAACCCAATTGAACTTTCCTAGGGAATATATCTTATGGAAATGTAATTAAGGAAGAGGTTTTTATTTATTTATTTTTTTCAATGGTAACCAGCTTGAGGAAGAGGTTTTTAAATAAAAAATGTATATAGTTTTAAATTCAGAGTAAATTGCAGAGTGAATTTAAAAATAAAGTAAAAACCTACTGTGCTGATGAGGCTATTTGGACATAGAAGAGCTTGGAGAGCTGGGAAAGGCACTAAGCCTAGGTCCATGCACAGGTCCTCTGTGTCCCAGCCTGGTACTCCTGGCCTGAGGCACCTGCACAGGGCCCCTACTGTGAGGCCATTTCCTCCATCTCATGCTCAAGTGGTGGTGTCAGAGCCAGAGGAGCAACTTTTTTGTGGTTGGTTGTGTTCCACAGGTTGCAGCCAGGTCTGAGGGGAGACCAGCTCTCAGCCTTCCCTACCACCCGGAAAGCCAATTCTCCACCTTGGTTCCCCTTACCATAGCCCTGCCAACACCATCTTTGGCCTTTCTGACTTTCCTTCTGTTTAGGAGAAGGTGGTTGTTGGAAAATGCAAGCTGTGTACTGAGAACCAGCCTGAGATAAGGTCTTACCCCAGTGTGGGGCCTCAGGGCACTGTCCTGGCTCCTGCAGAGCAGAGCAGAGCAGCAGGGGTGACCACCACCCATGGCCTTTGTCCCATAGTGCCCTTTCCACCACACAGTCCCATTGCTGTGGCCACCCCGAAGACATGGGATGGACTCCCCCACCCGAAATGTGGTCCTCCATATGTCAAAATGCACCAAACACCCTAAGAAGAAGTGTAGAGTTTTTTTCCCACAGGAGGCTCTCTGGGGAAGCAGGGCCACTCCTAAGCAGATCTGGAGAAAGTCTGAGAGAATTGAGGGCAACTGGCTTTGGAGTTTCTGGTGGCTGGGGAGGGGTTCCTCACATAAGCAGCAGATGTGATGGTTTCAATTTTCCATGGCACCAGAGGAAGGGCCACCTGGGACATTAACCATGCATTCAGGCTCTGTCACAGCTTTCTATGTACTCTCTTGTGTCTCTCTGCCAGGTGGGGCTCCTGCCCATCCTCCAGGGCAAGCTCCATCCACCCACCTGCTGAGGCCCAGCCATTGGGGTTGGGGACCCTGACCATGGGCAGCCCCAGCCCTTCTTTCAGGACTCAGAATGTCTCACCAGCCCTCTCTCTCCCTCTTCCACATGGCTGTTGGGCCAGACATGTTATCTCACATAGGGGTCAGGGCTTGGGGACAGGAAGTTCCCTGCTGCCAAGAGGATCACCAGAGAGTTCTTCAGGGCCAGTTCCAGCCTGGATGCTTCAGGTCAGGAGAACTTTACCCATGCTGGGGACTCACTAAGGATGCCTCTCTGCAGAGCCACATGGTCAGATAGACCACTGGTCCCTTGGCACTTTGTTTGTACCTGACAGTTAGGAGGAAGTGACTGCCATGACATCTCGAGATGAAGGCCAGTGCCTGTGGCCTTTCCTGAGTCCTCCAATTCAGAAGAGGGGCACATCCCCTGCCCCTCTAAGGAGAACAAGGGGTGCAGGTGGGCATTCCGAAGGGGCAGAGGGTGCCAGCCCAGCCAAGGCTACCTCCTTATTTGCACCAGCTTTTGGATGTTGCCTCCATCATCCAATCTGAATTTGAGATTGGAAATTAAGAGTAAATTCCCAGGGCCTGGAGCCAGCATGAGTAGGTCTGGGGCTCCCAGGTTTGGGGGTAGGGGACATCTCTGCTGAGGAGCTGATGGTGAGTCTGGACCTTATATCTAGCCTGGATCCCCTGGCAGTGCCTGGGCCTCCCCTGTTTCCATGGTAAGTATGCCCAAGAGGGGAACTCCAGGCCCCTGTACTCCATGCAGAGCGGGACCCAGCTGTGGACGCCCTGGGGGCACTGATGGAGGCAGACAGGTCACTCCACCCTAGAGTCCAGGGCAAGGAGTGTCTGCTCTCAATTCCTCCTTCAATCATGTCCCTGCCAGCCTGTGATGTTCTTAGGAATCACAGGGCTTTCTGCTGATGTGCCTGATCTGTGGTCTGACCTGGCACACTGGCAGAAGGAGACAACACACATTAAACCTTCATTTACCAAGAGGGAAATTGCTGCTAACATGCCAGGGAAAGAACACTAGCCGAGGCTCCATCGGGAACTCCTAACTGAGGACAAGAGAGACACTGTGTAGCCCTGAGGACACTGGGCCAACACTAGCATTTCAGGATGCTCCTTGTGAATCATTATGGGGCTATCAGAAAATTGAAGAAGAGTATAATTATACTCTAAAAAGTTGAATAACTTAAAAGAAAGGAATAGATAGCAAGAAATACTACACCTAACAAGACTAAACCACAAATAAACAGAAAACCTGAACCAGCCCATGTCAGTAAGATGACTGACCCAATAATGAAAAATCTCCCAGTGGGAAAAGCATAAGACAAGGTGGCATCACTGCTAAATTCTGCCAAAAATTTAAATAAATGGTGATAGTGCTTCCCAGTCTCTTCCAAAACACTGGCAAGAGTGCAAATCTTTCAACTGCATTTGATGAGAACAGAATCACCATGATACCATAGCCAAAGACACTACTAAAAAAGAAATCCTAGGGCCAATTTTCCTGATGGAGATGGATTCAACAATTCTTAACAAAACATCAGGAAACCAAAGTTAGCAACCCAATAAAGGAATTATGCCATAACCATGTAACATTTATCCCCAGGAGCCAATGATGGTTCAAAAAATACAAATCATTAGATTTGATATCACACATTAACAGATGAAAATAAAATTTTAGGTGTGGGAAAAGCAACTGAAGAAATGCAATTCCTTTCATGTTAAAAAATGTTCAACAGACTAAGTACAGGGGGAATTTGCCTTGACACAACAAAGCCATAAATGAAAAGCCCAGCCCTAGTATCAGTCTTGAAATATTGAAAGTTTTAAACCTAAAATCAGGAACACAGTGAGGTAGTCCACTCTTCCAACTTCTACTCAAGATAGTAATGGAAATCCTAACCAGAACAGCTAAACAGGAAAGAAAAAAAGTCATCTAACTTGGAAAGTAGAAGGTAAGATTAATCTAATTGCAGATTAATAAATGTATGCAAAAACCAATACTACACTTGATGCTATTTCAAAATTCAGATCTGCACATACCCTGAAGAACAGGATCTCAGAAGGCAGTGAAGAGGTTAATATAACTCTATCTGGGAATGAAAAGGTTAATGTAACTCCATCTTGGAACTAGTTCCCCACTCTCCTCCTAGGCAAGGTCGCCCAGGTAGACCAGTCTATCAGAAGGAGACTGGCTCCCTCCTCCGCACTCTGGGTAGCCAGTCTGAAGAGAACTGGCTCTCCTCCTAGGCAACTAGTCTGAAGGGGACTGGCTTTCCCCCTCCACACTTTTGGGCAAGGTCAATCAGCTCAGAGGGAGCCAATCTATCAGAAACAGAGAAGCACCCCCCCCTTTAGAAAGTACCTAACCATAACACCTCAGCCAATAGCAACCCCTCCTGACAAAACACCCAATGGAATTCCTCTATACGCTTTAAAAACCTCCACTCACTTCACTTTGGGGTTGCCCCCCGCCCCCGCCAGTACGCCGTAGGTTGGAGTGACCCAGGCATATGCTTGCATTTAAATAAAAGCATTTCTTTGTTTTACATGTGTGCATGATGGTCTCTCAGTGACAATTTAGGTCCCAACATTTGTTGCATTGGCCGGGAATCATGCCCCTGAGACCCTACCTCACACAAAGTGCTCAACACCAGTAAGTTATGTGTATCGGTTGTGTTGTCTGGTCATTGTCTTGTCTTGTGATGCCTAGTGTTTTGGGTAGCCAGGAGCCCTATGTGGATGCACTGATAGAGGGACCAGCTGTGAACTGAGAGACGTCTTCTGTTCACTTGGTTGATCTGCTCAGGGGGTTAGAGTCCGCCCGGGCATCCAAGTTAATACCGCCTGGGAAACTGGTGGTGTGTTTGGAATGTATGCCTGTTAGTTTGTGTGTAAAGTGTAAATTCCAATTATTTGTGCAGTGCCTCTTGGAGGATTGGTCTTGTCCCACAACTAACGCCCCTGAGGATGTGTGTGAGTGGGTCACAGATCTTTTCCTCCAAGGAAGTTTGCAAGATTATTCCCCTTTTGAAGTCGCTCTGCTAACTTATTTATTCCTAATGTATCCTACATTCTACATGGCTCAGTGCACCTTTGGCTTGACAATTATTATTCTCTTCATCTTTGTTATAGGTGTTGGGCTTGACAGCGCCACCTCTCTGGACTGGTCTATCAGGGAGTGGGTAGCACGAACTTGTTTTTACTTCTTTTTAGTGATCTTGTTCGTGTACTTGACCCAGTTCATAGAATTCTTCAGACCTTGCTTTAATACATCTGCTCTCTAGTTCTCAGAATGGGGCAAGTCCAGACAACCCCCTTAAGTGTCTTCCTCGATCACTTTCGGGAAGTCAGAGAGGAAGACACCAACTTAGAACTAGTAATCAAGAAAAACAAAACTAGCCACCTTCTGCCAAAGTGAGTGGCTGACCTTTGGTGTCGGGTGGCCTGAGGGAGGAATGTTCCACCTCCCGATCATTTATCAGGTTAAGGACATTGTGTATGTGAAAACAGGCACCCTGACCAGGTGGCCTACATCACTATCTGGCAGGTCCTAGTGGACCAGCAACTCCCTTGGTTAAAACCCTTCCTTCCCTGTACCCCTGTAGTTCTAGCCCTCAAAACTTGAAAGCCCACTGCATCACTCTACCTGGTCCTGCCATCTCCCACTGATCCACTTGAGGAAACTATGTTATTAACACCACCCCCTTACCAAGAGGCAGGAGGGAATGAGGCAGAACCACTATCACTCGTGGGAGCCAAGGGAAGGGAGGGACTGCACAGCAGGGGAAGAACCCAGAGAGAGAGAGCTCAGAGAGCAGGACCTGAACTGGACTCCCTGGCATTCCCCTTGAGGGCTGTAGGGCCCCCAGATTCTCAGGGGTACCAAAATGTCATATACTGGCCATTTTCCACAAGCAACCTGTATAATTAGAAAATGCAACTCCCCCCGCCCTCCATTTTCAGAGAAGCCTAGCAGGCTGATTAACTTGTTAGATTCTATCTTGTTTGCCCACCAGCCTACTTGGGACGATTGCAGATTGCAGCCAACTCCTTCAGATTCTATTCACAATGGAGAAAGAGAGAGAGTCCTGGCAGAGGCTCGGAAGCTCATCCCAGGGGATGACAGGAACCCTTCCAACCCAGAGAGGGTGGCTAAAGGGTTCCCCCTCACCTGACTGGACTGAAATTATAACACCCCCAAAGGTAAGGAGAGAATCAAAGTCAGCTGCCAGGTTCTCATGGGAGGTCTCCAGGCTGCAGCTCAGAAGCCCACTAATTTGACCAAAGTTAGTCAGATCCAGCAAGTTATGGAGGAGGCCCCTGGAG
This sequence comes from Galagoides demidoff, assembly GCA_963574575.1. NCBI lineage: Eukaryota > Metazoa > Chordata > Mammalia > Primates > Galagidae > Galagoides > Galagoides demidoff. The sequence continues at coordinate 42,468 of CAUYQV010027765.1, read as the reverse complement.
CTCTTCTGGAACGCCTCCTAGAGGGATATCGTACTTATAGCCCCATGGACCCTGAAAACCCCATAAACCCGTCAGCAGTGATCATGGCTTTCATAAACCAGGTGGCACCCAACATCCATTGGAAGCTGCAATGCCTGGAGCAACTAGGAGACAGAACCATCTCAGAACTGTTAGTGGTGGCAGAGAAAGTGTACAATAACCAGGAAACCCCAGAAGAAAAACAGACCAGATCATTAATTGCAGCCAACAAAAAATACACCCCAAACCTGGCCAAAGTACTACTAACCACCACAAGAACAACAAGCAAGCCACCAAGATGCCCCCAGGGAGGGAAAGGTAAGCTAGAGGATTGGGAAGATGGAAAGGTCCCCCCTGAGAAAGACCAATGTGGCTTTGGTTTTAAAAAAGGGATACTGGAAAAGAAAATGCCCAGAGTTTCTGTCACAAACCCAAGGGGAGGAGGCTTGAGTCCTAGAACTGGGTGAACTGAATGATTAGAGGGGTTCAGAAACCCTCCCTGAACCCAGGGTAACTCTAAAAGTGGAGGGGTAACCCATTGATTTCCTAATAGACAGAACTCTATCCTCAAGCGACCACTTGGAATGCTGTCAAATCATAAGTCATGGGTTCAAGGGGTAACAGGAACCAGTCAATACTCATGGACTATCCGAAGAACAGTGGACCTGGTGAAAGGCCGAGTATCCCACACTTTCATGGTCATACCCGAGTGCCTTTATCCCACTTACTATCAAAGATTGGGGCCCATATCCACTTTCAACCTCAAGGAGTTCAGGTTACCCATGTTTACGGGAAACCCATTTGTGTGTTAACCAACTCACTGATGAGCACCAACTTCATGAAACTCAGGCTAGTCCTTACCCACCATTGGACTTAGAGGAATGGCTGTCTAAGTTTCTGCAGGCATGGGCAGAAACTGGGGGGATGGGGCATGCAGCCCACTGCCCTTTGGTAGTAGTGGAACTAAAAGCTGGGGCCCTGCCAGTATAAGTAAAGTAGTTCCCCATGTCCAGGGAAGCTTGGGAATGCATTATTCCCCACATAAGATGTTTAAAACAACTAGGGGTGTTGAATCTATGCCAGTCACCCTGGAACACACCCCTACTGCCTGTTAAGAAACCAAATTCCAATGACTACCAGCCAGTCAAGGACCTCAGAGAAGTCAGTAAGTGGACAGCTGATATCCACTACACGGTGCTAACCCCCTATACCTTATTAAGCACCCTACCCCCCACCCAGCAATGGTACACTGTCTTAGACTTAAAAGATGCATTCTTCTCTCTGCCAGTGGCCCCTTTAAGCTAACCCATGTTTGTGTTTGAGTGACATGATCCTACAGATGGATTCAATGGACAGCTGACCTGGACATGACTGCCCCAAGGATTCAAGAACTCCCCCACCATCTTTGATGAAGTGTTACATGAAGATATCAGTGAATACCATAGGTACAATCCCACAATTAGTCTGCTCCAGAATGTAGAGGACCTCTTGGAGCCGCGGACAGTCAAGCCAAGTGCTGGTGAGCCACCTGTAACTTACTTAAGATGCTTGGCAACTGTAGGTATAGAGCTGCAGCCAAAAAGGCTCAGATTTGTAAAACCTAAGTGACTTACTTGGGTTACATACTCAAGGGGGGGACAGAGATGGCTGTCAGACTCAAGAAAAGAAACCATCCTAAAAATCCCTAGTCCAAAACCCGACAGCAGGTCAGGGAATTCTTGGCTTCCACAGGATTCTGCTGGCTGTGGATTCTGGGGTTTACAGAAAAGGCAAAACCACTATATGAGGCAACCTGAGGCCAGAAACCTTTAATTTGGACAAAATCCCTGGGCCATGCTTTTGAGACCATAAAAACTGAACTCCTACATGCTCCAGTCTTAGCCTTGCCCGATATCACAAAGCCCTTCCATTTATATGTAGATGCAAGGGAAGGGACAGCGAAGGGAGTACTAACCCAAGTCCTGGGACCGTGGAAGAGACCTATGGCCTAGTTGTCAAAGAAATTAGATCCTCTGGTGGCAGGATTGCCTCCCTGCCTACGTAGCATTGCCACTACTGCCTTAGTAGTCAAAGACTCAAATAAACTGACTTTGGGACAGAATCTAACAGTAACAACCACACATGCCAACAAAAGGGGTACTTAAACAGCAGCCTGACTGCTGGCTAACAAACTCCAGGCTGACTCATTATCAAGCCCTACTCCTACCCCTCCAAAAGTTCAATTCAGTTCCAGCTCAGCCCTCAATCCAGTCACCCTGCCCCGACCTGGATTTAATGCAGCCTCTCCATGACTGCGCTGAGATCCTGAGTCAGGCCCATTGCATCCGAGACAACCTCCGGGACCAGCTCCTGTTGTAGGCTTAGGCTATCTGGTACATGGATGGTAGCAGTTTCATCAAAGATGGCACCAGGTATGGGGGAGGCAGTGACAACAGAGACCAAAGTAATGTGGGCTAAGTCTTTGCCCCTGGGAACTTCAGCCCAGAGGGCGGAACTTGTTGCTCTGACTCAAGCCCTTCAAATGGGTAGGGGCAAGCTGCTGAATGTATACACTGACAGCCGCTATGCATTTGCCACTGCATACGTGCATCGTGCCATCTACTGGGAAAGAGGATTATTAACAGCAGAAGGAAAGACAATTAAAAATAAACAAGAAATATTGGACTTAATCCAAACACTTGGGCTACCAAGGGAAATAGCTATAATACACTGCCCTGGGCACCAAAAACCCTTTACCCCAGTGGGAAAAGGAAACTGCTGAGCAGATGCTGCCACATGAGAGGCGGCTCTCACTGCCAATCCTCCAACTACCCTGGCTTTAATGGCACAGTTACCCCTGTACCTGCACCCACATTGCCCAGTCCTGAGTATACCAAAGAAGACTTAACACAAATAAGACAAAAGGTCCCCCTTCACTATCAAAAAAAATGAGTGATACTACACACCAACTAAGAGACTTATTCTCCCAGACAAACTCGTCCTGGACCTAGTACACCAAATTCATCACAGCACACATATCGGACCATGGAAAATTGAAGACTTGCTGTGAAAAGGCCCCCTCAAAGTTTTCAACCTCAAAACCAAAACACAATTAGTCACCTCCAAATGTGCGACATGCAAGATGGTGATTGCTAAGTCCACTACTGGGCCCAGGGGATCATGGGAAAGAGGAACCTGACCTAGGGTGTACTGGGAAGTAGACTTTATTGAAATAAAACCTCGTAAATATGTATACAAGTATCTTTTAGTCTTTATAGAGACATTTTCAGGATGAGTGGAGGCCTTCCCCACCAAAGCCAAGATAGTAACGATGGTAAGCAAAAAGCTGCTGGAAGACATCATCCCAAGGTATGGACTCCCTACCCAAATAGGGTCCGACAACAGCCCACCCTTTGTTTCCCAAATACAACAAAACCTAACCTCCCTCCTAAATGTTAAGTAGAAATTACATTGTGCCTATGGGCCTCAGAGTTCAGGACAGGTAGAGAGAAGAACCGAACTTTAAAAGAAACATTATCTAAATTAACCCTAGAGACTAGCAGTGACTGGGTATCTCTCCTCTCCTTCTCCTTTATAGAGTAAGAAACTCCCCTTACACCCTTTAACTCCCTATGAAATATTATTTGGAAGACCACCCCCCATCTTACCTAACCTAAAACCAGAGTTAGTAACGGAATTTGATCACTCAAACTTCCATTCTTCTCTGGACTTACTATATATTATCCAGCAACAGGTGTGGCCTCAGCTGCAAGCTGTATATAAAAAGAACCCCCCACCCGAGCTCCATGGGTACCAGCCCGGAGATTGAGTGTACATCAAATGCCATCAAAAAGAAACCCTTGAGCCAAGATGGAAAGGACCCTATGTCATCATCCTGATTACCCCAGTCACCATTAAAGTCGATGGGATTGCTGTGTGGGTCCACTACTCCCACATATGGTCTGCCTACCCTCACACAGAGAAAGAAGACTACCAACCTGCCTGGAAAATCCAACCATCCCAGAACGCGCTGAAGCTCAAGCTGCAGAGATGCCCAAGCAAAAACTGCATCTAATGCTCCTTTTCACCTTACTAACATTACCATCCCTTTTTGCCCTGCACAACCCCTATGCTCCAGTCAATGACCTGGAAAATTGTAAATGCTATCACTGGCCATACCATGAATCAGACTTTGGTTCTCCACCCGCCCCATACTTGGTGGCTGACCCTCCAATTTGACTTATGTACTGTTGGTGCTGGTGCCTGGGACATACATGATCAAACGCCTGGGGGGAGCTTGGATCTCTGGTGGCGCTCATCCATCTCTGAGGGTGACTTTGTGTGATACATATTTCTACATTTGCCCTGGGACAGAAAGGGGGCAAGACTGGGTAAGAAAACGTGGGGCACCCCAAAACTTCTATTGCTCCTTGTGGGGGTGTGAGTTCTGGCTGGATTAACTGGGTCACTCCTGTCAAAACTGATCTCATCTGCGTTTACAAAGCTGCCAGCCAGCAACAGCCAGGTGGGACCTTAGGGGACCATGCGACCAACCTCTATGTAATCCCATAGCTCTAACATTCACAGAATGGGCTAAAAAGATCCAAGGGTGGGAAATGGAAAAAACATGGGGGCTAAGATTGTACCAGACTGGGTATGACAACGTACTTCTTTTCACTGTCCAGAGACTAGAACAACCCATCGTGGCACCCTTAGTTGCTCCTATGGAACCATGTTCGTTTTAAAAACCTAACCCACAGACAGGATCCCTCAGACAGCCGCCCAACATTATGGGAATTCCACCACCCAAACCCGATGCCCCTCCACAGCCCCAGAGCACTCCAGGGGAGCCTGAAATTGGAGGAGCCACCTCCATTTAGAATCTTTTACAAAACACCTACCGGGTCCTAAACTCCTCACACCCCAATCTAACCTGGGAGTGTTGTTTGTGCATAACCCCCAAAACACTGTTTTATCAAGCCTTAACTGTAAATGGCACCTTTAGCACAACCAATACTCCCAGTCACTGCCAATGGAAAAAAGAAAGAATTAAAATAACCCTCCAAGAAGTCCAAAAACAGGGAACTTGTTTAATCTCCTCACTATCACCAAACTCCTCTTACCTCCTGTGCAACAGCATACAATATAGCCAAAATAATACTTATTACACCCCAGCCCCTGACACCTGGTGGGCTTGCACAACTGGATTAACCCCCTGTGTGCAGGGCACAATCTTAACCAAGCCCCAGGGTACTGTGTCATGGTCCAGCTGTTCCCTATGGTAACCTATTTTTCAGAAGACCAAATGGAAATTGCTTTCTCCCCTCCCCAAATAAGCCCCAGTACCAAAAGGTCAGTGTCACCATGGTGCTCCTCTCTTCTCTAGTAGGACTAGAAATCACAGGCACCACTGGGGTGGGAACTTCGGCCCTTATAATACAAGACAAAAATTATCAGCTACTTAAAACTGCTATAAACTTAGATTTAAAAAAGATAGAAAATTCCATCAGCCAGTTAGAGGAGTTTCTATTGTCATTAGCATTACAAAACTGGAGAGGGCTGGACCTTCTCTTCATGCAACAAGGCCACTTATGTGCTGCATTAGGGGAATAATGTTGTTTTTACACCAATTACTCAGGAGTTATAAAAGATTCCATGGCTCAACTATGAAAAAGATTGAAAGAAAGATAATTAAAACTACAACAGCAGGCTTCCTGGTATTAGTCACTGTTTAACTGGTCAGTCCCCCTGGTTGACTACATTAATTTCTGCCCTAATTGGCCCCATAATACTTCTCATACTCATTTCAACTTTCCGTCCTTGTATTCTAAACAAGTTGATATCTCTTATCAAATAATGAATCAATATCATCCAGCTTTTAGTCTTAAAATCACAGTACCAACCCTTAGAACAAGAAGCCCCCTTGGGCCCATGATTTGGCCCAGATGTAACAAACTCTAGGGGAGAATGAAGAGGTAATGTAACTCCGTTTGGGAATGAATAGGTTAATGTAACTCCATCTTGGAACTAGCTCCCCAGTCCCCTCCTGGGCTCCCCCAGTCACCCAGGTGGAATCAGGCTATCAGAAGGAGACTGGCTCCCTCCTTCACACTTCTGGGCAGCCATTCTGAAGAGGACCGGCTCCCATTCTAGGCAGCCAGTCTGAAGGGGACCAGCATCCCCCCTCCACACTTTTGGGCAAGGTCAATCAGCTCAGAGGTGAGCCAATCTATCAGAAACAGACAAGCACCCCCCCCTTTAGAAAGTCCCTAACCATAACAGTTCAGCCAATAGCAACCCCTCCCAACAAAACACCAGATAGAATTCGTCTATACACTTTAAAAATCTCTGCTCGCTTCACTTCAAGGTTGCCCCCCCTCACTACTGTGTAGGGTGGAATGACACAGGCATATGCTTGTATTTAAATAAAAGCACTTCTTTGTTTTTACATGTGTGTATAGTGGTCTCTCAGGGGCGATTTAGGTCCCAACAGCAGGACTCCCACAGGGGTTTCAGACTCCACTGAGGTAGACAGGGCCGTGGGCCCAGGAGGATCAGGGGATGTTGTGCCTGATGACCCAGCTCATTCCTTAACTCTGGCCCCACTCCAGGCCCCAGGCTAACAGGTTGCTTGGCCATGTCTCCTCCTCTCACCTCCTATGTGGGCAGCAGCTCTCCCAGTCTCAGTGGCCTCTTGGGTCTTTCCCTTGGCCTTCTCTGGAGGGTGTGGCTCCAAGAACCTGCCTCATCTCCTGGTCTCCCAGGACTATGGCCAGTATGGTCACAACCAAGAAAAGGGGTGATCCTTGGCCAGCTAACAGCCCCAACTGACAGGAACAGGAGCTTGCCTATGGGGGTCATGAGGCAGAGTCCAGGCACTGAGGGACAGTGGCCCTCACAGGCCTTCCCAGTACCTGCTGCAGCTGCCCTCAGGCTCTGGGCAGAGGCTGTGTGGGCTACCCCAGTGCCTTCTGTTCATGCCCTTGGCCACTTCCAAGGAAGGCCTGGCAGCATCCCTGATGTACAGGGCAGCACCTGACCTCTCCCTGGACTTTCAGGCCATGTTGATACTAGAATTTCTAATTCAGTATGTTCCCGGTCTCGATGATTTGAAGAATAAATCCATTGAAACACAGATCAGTGGTAAGACAGGATTTATTTTATAGAAAAGAATACAGAGAAAAAAAATCACCAAAGCTCTTGGCAGAGAGAAAAACCCAAGAGGGAAGAAAACTCTCTCTCTTTCTGCCTGGGTTCTTTGTCCAGGGTATAGATAGTCACTTGGGTCCTCTGTAGTTACATTTGGCCAGGACTTGGTAACAAATGAATGGATACAACTTCCTCTGTTCACAGGCCCCTGTGGCTACTGGAGCCTCCTGCTGCCTCCACCAACCCTCTGGTTCCTTTGCCAGCTACCACCACACCAACACCACCAGAAGGGTAGGGGACCTTTGGGAAGAAATCTGCTGCTAAAAGTCAGCTTGGGGAGGCCTCAGAGCTTCTAGGACAAGTTGCCTTGGGAAAGCTGGCTTCTCCCAGCCACTGTGCAGACAGGTGGGGAGAGCAGAGGTAGGGACGGTGAGGGTAGGGGGTAGGCAGGTGGAGGCCCTCAAGGCAGCCATGACATTAGGGGCTTCAGGACCCCAAAGGCCTGCTGCTCTGCACACTCATGGGCCCCCTGTGCCTCCAGCCTCCCTGTGGGGGCCACACCCCTTTTCCTCCACCAGCCCCTGCAGCTGAGGCCTCTTCTCCACATCCCTCACCTCAGAGAGTGCCCCAGACACAGCTGTAGAGCCTCAGGCCACGGACCAGCCTGGGAACCTGTGCCTCTGGAGAACAGAACTCTGTGGCATTCAGGGTTGCCTGCCTGACCCAGGAGTGGCCCTTGGGGATTGAGCCCATTTCAGGGGTGCTCTGGGGACACCTGAGACCCATCTTCCTCCCCAGACTCCTCAGACAGTAGAGGCTCATGGGCCCTTTGCTCAGTGGGGCCTTTGGGGGCATCTCCCACCAAGCCTGGCTTTAAATGGCCTGTGTAGATCCAGGCACTCCAAACCACGTGCTGTGGACAGGGTCCACTGCCTTGCAGGATTTATTTCTGTGGCTGGTATTAGTGTCTACAACGGACGAGCCCTCCACAGAGGGCAAGGCCACAACAGTCACTGCAGGCTGTACCAGGAGAGGCAGAGGCAGCCGCTGGGAAGCTAGAGTAGAGGTCTTGACAGGTACAGAGCCCAGGAGCCACCACACTGAGCTCGGGCGGTAATACATGGCCAGCCCTAGCAGAGGCAGGCAGAAGCTCCTGGGCCCATAGTGCCAGAAGACCAGAGCAAGGAGCGGTGTCCTCCTCACTCCAGAGGGGTGCTGCACTGGCGGCCCTGGCTGGCTGCAGGAACAGCATCCTCTGGCCCCAGCTCCCAGGACACATGCCCTTCTCTGCGTTCATCAGCTCTGAGGTTCCACATCCCGCCTCCATGGCTGTGGACCTTGGGGCAGGACACAGCCTCCCACAGGCTCCTGAAGCTGTGAGCATCTCCCTGCTGAACCTGCAGCTGAACTGGACAGCAGAGGCGGCCCTGGGGGGAACAGATGGTCCTGGTTGGCAGCATGGGCAGCACCTCCAGCAGTCCAGGTCAGAGCTAGCACAAGAGGGTGGGTGGCTGGGGGCGGTGCAGGCACCAGGGAGTGCTCCAGAGGCACAAGGACTGCCAGAGTAGACCTGGATGCTGGGCGAGTGGCTCAGAGCTACTGAGGGCCGAAAAGCTGCAAGGACAGGACCCCATGGACAAGAGGCAATGGCACTCACCTCCAAGGCAGTGCACAGAGGCTACGCTGTGAGGTGGTCCAGAAACCTCGCTCCTCTGGCAGAAATTGTTGGAGGATGGGGTGTCGCAGGTCGTATCTTGCATGTACTAGCCCACTACCCGCGGCTCACAGCACAGGAAGTCGCGCTCCCCCACTCAGGGCAAGAAGAAGGAGCTCACCCAGTGCCTGCTGTAGTTGAGTCTCAGGTGGAGAAGGTGACCAGGAACTGCAGGTCGGGGGGTTGAGGGACATGGCTGCCCAGGGCACTGTTTGCCCAAGGCCTCCAGCCCCGGACGTAACCCAGTACTGGCTCCCGCAGTCCAGGAATCATCCAGCTTCATTAGCTGGGCTCCTGGGGGCAAGACAGCCGCTGCCTTGGTGCAAGGGTGGCGGGGGTTGGGGGCTGCTCCATGACTGCCCTGAAAGCAGAGGGAAGGGGGCGTGGCCGTGCCTTTGAAGCAGGTGATGAAATTCACATCACCATCAGCCAAGAACGCGGGCAGGTGGTGACACGAGGCTCAGTGGGCAGGTCCGGGTAGGGAAGCTTGGGTGGTCCTCAGCCCTGGCCCTGTTTAAATCCAGTCAGTGCACACAGTTGGAGAAGGGTGCATCGGAGAAAAACCTGGGGGCTCTGTCTGCCCGCGGCCAGGCAGCAAAGAGAGCGGTCCGGAACAGGAGGCGCTTGAGCAGGCAGGACACGTGCGGGCGCCCCGGAGAGTCGGACAGCGCCCACCCGCACGCTCAGCGCTGGGAGAGGCTGGAAGCTCGGCGGCAGTTGGGTGCACCCGCGGGGACGTCATCTGGGGGCACGCACTGGAACCCAACGGGTTTGCTCAGCCAGTTCCTGTTGGGGACTTCGGAGGGCGCGGAGTGTCGGTGTTGGCGATTGCAGACAAAGCGAGTTGACTTCTTGAATTGGTCTCTGGGAGGAAGGGCGAAGCCCGGGGGAGGGGAGAGGAAGGCGAAGCCCGGAGGAGGGAGGTTGAAGCCCCCGGGGGTAGGAGTGGAGGTGTGTGTGAGCACATAGACCCTGGCCATGAAGAAGATCTGCGGCCTTGGGAGTAAGCAGGGGCAGCCGCTCCCAGGCTTTGTCACCAGACTACAGAAGACCAGGGGCACCGTCGCCTGTGACACTGGCAACATTGATGAGACCTTCACGGAGCCCAGGTACCACATCCGAACCAGAGATCTGGGCAAGATCCACAAAGCTGCCAGCCGAGGTCAAGTGGACAAAGTCCAGCAGCTCCTCCTCCTTGGGAAAAGCAGCGTGAACGACAGAGACACTAACAGAAGGTGATGGGACTGTGCTCAGAGGTGGGGCGGGCTGGGAGCTGTGCCAGGGGAGCCACTGCCTGGGCAGGCCAGGGGAGCCTCAACCTCCTGTCACCGAGGGCACCCAGCTTTCTTCCCTCCACAGGCTCCCAGCACCTGGCAGTGGAAATGTTGGAGAGGAGCCCCCAGGCCACCTCTGAGCAGCCACGCACATATCTAGCTGGCTTTCCATCCACTTAGGATTCCTCTTACAGAGCACTTTGGTGACAATTTTCAAGTGATTTACATAACAGAATTAAATGTATACAGGACTTCTTCTTCTTTTTTTTAAATAGTTCTAGGAATAAAAGTGTCTTCTGTTACGTGGATGAATTGTATAATGCTGAAGACAGGACTTTCAGTGTATCTGTCGCCAGAATGTGTACGTTGTACCTGTATGTAGACCTTTGTCTATCACCCCCACCATGTTCTTTGATTGCAGCGTCCATTACACCACTTTATGACCACATATACCCCCCTGTTTAGCTCCCTCTTTAAGTAAGACTAGGTGGTGTTTGTTTTTCCCTCCCTGAAATAGTTCACCTAAGATGCTAGCCTCAAATTCCATCCAAGATGCTGTAAAGGACGTTATTTCCCTTCTTTTTAGGGTTGAGTAGTTGCCATAGTGTATACAGAGGGTGCAAAAAATGTATACACATTTTAAGAAAGGAAGAATCTGTATTAAAATTGTAACACTCAAGTCACATTGACTTCTGCAACTATAAGAGGTCCTCAAATGGGATTGGTATTCATCTTTTGTTATGGGTACATACTGAGTTTAGCAATCTTAGTACAGTTTTTTTTTCCTTTCTTAAAGTGTGTAAACAGTTTTGAGCACCCTTTGTATGTGAGATCTGACAACTAAGTTTGTGAACTCATCCTAGAAAAAGTGCTAGGTATCTCATTTCTGAATATCACTATATTTAACTTCCAAATACTCCTTTTAGGAGGTTGTGCACTGACATCAGTACCTAGTTCACCTGTCAGAGTAATTTTGGGACTCTTTTACTGGAATGACCTTCAGAGCTGTCATTGTACAAGTCTGACAATTAAGTTCACAATCTTGCTACCATGTACCTACATTGGTAGCACTGTCCAAACAACTCGGCAAGGTGTATCAGTGTCTGTTGTTCACATCTGTTGTGGCAGTGTCTTGCTGAGTGGCTTTCATTATTGTGTTGGCATGTTTTTGAGTGCCATACAAAAATCACTTTAATTAAGTCCTCTTCATTTTTTGTTTTGGTCCTCTTTATTTTGCCATTATTGTCTTTGGGGTCTTAGTCATAAATTGTTTCCCTAGACCAATATTTAAAATAGCTTTTTTCTACATTTTCTTTTAGAATTCTTATGGTTTCATGCCACACATTTAAGTCTTCTGTCCATCTTGAATTAATTTTTGTGCATGGTAAGAGATGGGGTCAAGGTTCATTTCTTGCATGTGGCTATCCAATTTTCCCAGCACCATTTATTGGATAGGGCTTCTTTCCCCAGTGTATGCAGTCTGCTTTGTTGAAGAATGGTTAGTTGTAGGTAGGTTGTACTACATGGTGTTCTGTTCTGTTGGTCTATGCTGCTGTTTTGGTGACTATCCCATTGTGGTATAGTTTGTAGTCTGGTAGTGTGATGCCTCCAGATTTTTTATTTTTTCATTAAGATTGCTTTGGCTACTTGGGCTCATTTTGGCTTCAAGCAAAGTGTAGAATTATTTTTTTCTAGATCTGTGAAATATGACTTTGGTATATTGATAGGATTGGACATTTTGACAATGTTGATTCTACTGCATGGTGTATATATATGTATATGTATATATATTCTATGGCATGATTCTATAAGCAAGATAGAGTTTTCATTTGTTTGTGTTACCTGTGATTTCTTTCCTCAGTGTTTCCTCATTATTTTTATAGACATCATCTTTTGCTGCTTAATATAAGTATATTCCTAAATACCTTTTTTTTTTTTTTGCAGTTTTTGGCCGGGGCTGGGTTTGAAGCTGCCACCTCCAGCATATGGGGCCAGCGCCCTACTCCTTTGAGCCACAGGGTCTGCCCAGTACTTTATTGTTTTTTATAGCTTTTGTGAATGGTTTTTGATGCGACTCTCAGCTTGAGTGCTCCTTATTTGTATACACTGATTTTATCACCTGAGACTTTTCCAAATTTATCAATTCCAACATTCTCTTGGTGAAGTCTTGGGGATTTCTTTTGGATATGAGATTGTATAATTAGGGAAAAGTGATAGTTTGACCTCCTCTTTTTCAGTGTGGATTCCTTTTATTTCTGTCTATTGCCTGATTGCTCTGTCCGGGACTTCCAGAACTATGTTGAATAGAAGTGGTGATAGTGGGAACTCTGGTCTTGTTCCAGATCATAGGGGGTGTTTTCAACTTGTCCCCAGTCAGTATGATGTCAGTTATGAGTTTGACATGTATGACTTCTGTTTTGAGATTTGAGCTTTCCTTTCAGGCCCGGTTTGTTGAGGGTTGTTGTATCATGAAACGGTGCTGTATTTTGCCTAATGATTTGTCTGTGTATGCTGAGATGATTAAATGATCTTATTTTGCTATCGTTTCTATGGTAAATCAGATTCATTTATTTACATATGTTGAACCATCCTTGCATCCCTGGGATGAAGCCCACTTGGACATGGTGGGTTATATCTTGATGTACTGTTGAATTCAGTGTGATAGTAATTTATTGAAGGCATTTCCATCTATATGCATAAGGGATATTGGCTTTTAGTTTTCTTCTTTTTAAATTATTCATTAATTTATTTTCCTTTCTAGTTTTCTTCTTTGGTTATGTCCTCTCCTAGCTTTAATATCAAGGTGATTGGCTTCATAGATAGAGTTGGTGAGAAGTCCCTTGTTGTTCATGTTATGGAATAATTTCTGCAATATGGGTGATAGCTCCTCTTGGTAGGTCTGATATAATTTGGCTATGAATCATCTTGTCTATGGTTCTTAGTATTGTGAGATATTCTCCATGGAGGATAGCATTACAGGAATAGTGCTGCCTAGGGTCTGCCCACAGTGTTCACAGTCTCACCTAGGTCAGGCTATTTAGGCAATGGTTATGGGTTCCCAGAATATATTTGCTCAGACTGGATCCTGCTGTATTACTGGCCGAGGTCTATTTTTCCCTGGTGAGGTGCTACACCTTGGGGAAGTTGTGAGAGCTGAATTATAGTGGAGGAGACTCAGGGGTGGGGTACTGGGGTTTAAGTGCTGTATTGGAATCTCAGGAGTGATGTCCTGGAAGTGGCAAGAGCTCTGGAGTCACAGGGACAGAGCCTCTGGCTCTGGCTCTTGCATGAGAACCTCAGAGCCAGAATTGGGATAACCATTTTTCTCAAAAATGTTAACTCTTCCTATGTTTATTGATTTTATATAAACCAAATAAAAATTTACAGTTTTCAAATTTTAATGTTACACATAGTATTTCTTACTTAGAAGGGTGAATTCTATTAAGTATAGGGTATAAATGTCTTAACACAATAATTAAGTAAATGAGGTGAAGGGTATATTAACTAGTTTGATATAAGCATTCCAAGTTGTATATTAAATCAGCACAAAGGCATTAATGTATAAAAAAGAAAGAAAATATTTTTGATGTGCTGAAAAAATTTTCCCTTCTAAATATCAACATGTAGCATTAATTTTTATAAATTAATCATTTACTAATAGCTGAATAAAATATATATGAATGGAATGGAATAGAAAATCCAGACGCTCAAATATATGTAAGAATTTAGAATAATGGGCACACTTTATATAGCTGGAAAAGATGAACTATTATGCTTTGTAGAAAACTAGCTAGATTTTTATGTCACCAAATGAGATCCTAACTGAATATAGATTAAAAAATTTAAGTATAGCAAATGAGAACTATACTAGAAGTACACACAAATGCCTATTTATATAGGCACATTTTAATGGTGACAAAGACCTTCCTGAGAATGACCTCACAAGCAAGTGTTCTGCAGGTTGATTTAGCAAAATTAAAATTAAAATCCTCAAAGTAAAGAGAACATAATTATGAAATATTTATAAATGTGTGTAAAGATGAAAAGTGTGTCTTCATTCTACAGGGAATTCTTTCAAACTGAGACAAATACTAAAGTCAGATTTAAAACCAGGCAAAGTAACTTTTTGAACACCTACAAGTGACCTATGCCCATAGGAAAAATATATTTAGTGTTCTTGGTAAGAGAGGAAATTTAAATGAAAAGAAGAATGAAATACCATTTTTATACACATAAAAAGTTTGTGAGAATTCACAGCAATGCATATAGTGCTGCTAAAAATTTAAGTTGATGATGACTTTCCACATAAAAAGCTTGGGGGTAAATACCACATTTTAAAACTGTGCATGCTTTTTACCCATGAATTCCATGACACAAACGTGTCTTTAGAAAATAATTGGAGATATATGCAATTTATTTTTCTCAGCATTGCTTAAAACAGCAATCTATAAAGAAATACCCATACAACAGATTTGAGAAATAAATTTCAGTGTATTCATAGGATAGAGTAATATGTGACTGCTAAAGGTGGGATTACTTACAGAAGTGTGTTATATGCAAAGACATAATTGGCATCTCAAGTGAGAATAAAAATCAGTACGATTATGCATATACACAAAAAGTCTATGGCCTCGTGTTAGCTACAAATATGCCCAAAATGTGATGAAATCTGTTCTTCAGGTATTGGCATTATATGGGAAATTCTTTTTCTATTTTTTATCTGTGATTTCTCCAATGGGTGTGTATGAGTGCTTGAATGAAAGTTTATTTCTAATGAAATAATCCTTTGGAAGAGGAAGAATTGAATCTTTGTAAAGACAAAAATAAATTTTTACTTTCTGTAAATATTTTTATTTTCCTTTTTTTGAGACAAAGTCTCACTTTGTCATTCTTGGTAGAGTGCTGTAGTATAATGGCTCACAGCAACCTCAAACTCATGGGCTCAAGCAATTCTCTTGCCTTTGCCTCCCAAGTAGCTGGGACTACAGGGGCCCACCTCAGCACCCTGACTGTTTTTAGAGATGGGGTCTCTCTTGCTCAGGCTGACCTGAAACTCGTAAGATGAGGCAGTCCACCTTCCTTCACCTCCCAGAGTGCTAGGCTCATAGGCGTGAGCTGCTGTGCCCAGCCACTATTATTATCTTTATTGTGGATTGGTATCTTCTTTCAACTTTTAGCCTCTTTGAGAGTAAAAGGAATCTTTTATCTGAGCTTCTACATTTTACTTCATATGTGTTCTTATTTTATAGACTTCTTATGAAGTGTTTTTATAGATTAATCATTTAATTTTCACTGTGTCCATATTAAAATAAAAATAGCAAATATCAATGATTTTTGCCATCGTAAAAGTATTGCTTTTCTGTATGTGTTTTTTTGAAGAATATTGAACTTGCCAACTATATGGACTATGGTCTTTGTCCATTTCAAACTGTTTACACATTGAGCTACCCTGAATACCTATTACACAGCAGACATATTTTACATTTCTTAGCAATCCTTTCATCCTTATAAAGTTCATGTTTCCTTGCCCAGCCTGAGAAAATTCAGAGATTTATAAATGGAATATTAGGAGTTAATCTCAAATGAAACTTTTGCTTCCTCTTGTCAGACTAAAATATGTCTGCAGCTAGAAAATTGTTAAAGATCATCTTGAACTCCCCTTTGAAAATATGTAACAGTCAAATACTAATGTTAATCATTTGAAATATTTGATTTGCTTACATTTGGTAAATCAAAATATTGAATAGATAGATGAGCCACACTTCTTCATTTGAATCATGAGTTTCTTTTGGGTTAAAGTAAGAACTACTTTGTTTTTAAAACTTTTTATTATTTTTTCCCTCTTTCCTCATAGTACTTTTAAAAACAAAAGTTCACCTAAATGCCAGTCATATGACTAGAACCGCAATAGACCTATTTTACATACCATGTTTCACTGAATGGAAGGCACAGTGGATTTTGTGATGCCCCGTTATCTTAAGTATAGATAAGAGATATTTTTTAAGTGCTGCCAATTATAGTTGTAATAAGTTGTGAATTACAAGTGGCATTCCAATATCAGACATGTTAAAATGTGAGAAAAACAGCATCTGAGAATTATTGACATACAATGCTATCTCTGATTATTCAAACATACCGAAGTGGGTATAATTGTATTATTTTACTTGATTTAAATGTTGTCTCTCTTACATAGTAGTAAGTAATAATTATGATATCTAATATTATTGATCTGTTATGTGTGTTAGGAATACTTTGCTTAGATTCTCATTTGAGCATCAGAGTGGTGACCTGTGAGAAAGCTACTACTTTTATGCCTATTTTATTGATAAGGAAATTGAGGCAGAGAAAGTATAAGCAATAGCAATTAAGGCACAGAGCTTACAGTAGGATCCAAACCCAAGTTGAATAGAATTCAAAGCCAACTGCACTCTATTCAAATAGGCTGTTGTTTCATTAATGTGGAGGGTGATACATGCTAAAAAATATTGTACTTTCTTTACAAGAGAATGAAATATGTTTCAAAAGCGGAGGAATAACTTATCATTTCATATGTACAATTAAATAAGTGTATGTTTTGAGATTGTACACCACAATTTCCTCAAAAACCCTCTTCCTTCCACAGGACTGCTCTGCATTTGGCCTGTGCCGAGGGCCATATAAAAGTGGTGAGGCTCCTGCTGAGCAGAAAATGCGAGGCTGACGTGGGTGATAATGAAGGCAGGACGCCTTTGATGAAGGTATATAGTAGCCAACTAGTTCAGCTTGAGCTGGATTTGACTTAATACATAGAGTAAAGTTGAAGTTATCTCCTTTAAATATAATGACTTGGTAGAACCTGTGGAATGCTTACTTTGAATGCCTAACAACTGCCATCTCTTTCTTGGTCTAATACTGACAGGCTGTACAATACCAGGAAACGGAATGTGCATTTAATCTGCTAGAGTATGGAGCAGATCCAAATGTAGTGGATAACTATGGCAACACTGCTCTTCACTATGCTGTGTACAATGGGAATATGGTTTTAATCACAAAACTGCTTTCATGTGGTGCGAATATCGAAGCCAAAAACAAGGTATAGCTCAAACTCCTTTATTTTCAAAACATGTTGGTACGTAAAGGCATTTGTTTTAATGTTGTCATATGTAAGCCTGAGTTTTCCATAATTGGAAGTTCAGGCATGCCATGAATGAAAATACAGAAGGTATCCCCAAAATGGATATGTATTTTAAGAAAAGAACATGCTGTATTAAAATTGCAATGCTCAATTCACACTTAACTTCTGGAATTACAAAAGACACAAGATACAAAATACAGGTGCCCATAAAGGTCCTGTGCCACTATTTTAAATTGCACATGAACTTTCTAGCCACCCCGTATAAGATAAAAAATGTTATCAGTATGTGTGTGTACATTGGGTATTAGAATTTTAATACAATTTTTTCCTTTTTCAATTTTTACCTAATGTGTGTATACATTTTTGGTACATTCTGCATTTTGAAATAATTGCCTATCATTTAACTTTAACTATTGATGCTTTTAAAGAAACAGTAGGGGATACAGCTTTGTTATATGGATTTATGGTAAACTAAATTGTTAAATTTAAAACTTTTTCCTTTTTGAATATTTTTCCCATCTAAGATTTTTTTTTAATTTGTGTAAAACACCACAAGAAAGCAAAATTTGCTCTTAAATAGGCTTTGTCTTAAAACTTTTCCAAAACAAACTTATTCTATCAATATGATAATTGAAAATATTGTTCACAAATACCTAAAACATAAATCTCTGTGAGAAAGAGACTTATCGTTCAGTGTCAAGGCTTAAGAGGGAAAAATGGAAAAAAAAACAAAGTGATTATAAATATGCAGGTCCTTTGGAAATTAGGCAATCGAGGGAAAATACCAAGATGTCATTTATTGTCTGTATAATTTTTTCCTTCTATTGTTTTTCCAGCTTATACATTTAAACCACATTCTCTTCAGTTTAGGGGTTGGTCATTCCCTGTTTGGGAAAGAGAGTTAGTGAGAACTAAACTTGCCTACAGACCAGTTGTAAAAGGAATCTGATGAACCTAGATTGGCAGCGAGTTGGTGGAGATCAAGTAGGAAGCAAGAGGGAAGAAGAGATAATTGCCGACTCCTCCTCTCCTGGCAGAAATGGCTGCTCACATAAGTCTGGACACTGCTTTCAAATCTGAAATGTCTGGGTAGGAAGATGGAAGATAAGGAGCTTATTAAAAGTGAAATCAGATTGCATTTTTAGTTTGCTAATACCTGCTCTCTGCCTTTCTGGAAAATTAAATGTAATTTTCAGTAAATAACTCCATCTCTTACTGCTTTCTTCCTGGCAAGATTCCCCAATAATAAAGGGAATCGTCTATATGGATGGATGAGAGATGAGACTGAAGTGATGGTCAGCTGCACTGGCTTTCAGCTAGAATTGTGCATTATAGTGACCTGGAGAGATTAATAAATATATTTTATAAATCTAGGTGCAGATTTATGAAACCTCATAAGACACAAGGATATTTAAAAATATTTTCTTGAAGCCGGGCATGATAGTGTGTGCTTATAGTCCCAGCTAGCAGGAGGCTGAGGTGGACGGATTGCTTAAACCTAGGAATCTGAACTCAATCTGGGGCTGGGTGACAAGCAAGACCTGCCTCTAACAACAGTAATAAAAAACTTCCTTGAGATTTTACTACACCCCTGATTAATAACCACTGAACACATAAATGTACTGTATGAATTCCCATATCTCAAAAACCCTGTTGCGAAGACACTAGAGGAGTTGGAGTTTAATAGGTTGCACTTCCTTCAAGTCTCTCCTTTCCAATAACATTAGCTTGTCTTTTATCTGTCTTTCTCTACCTCTGTGGTTGAGAAGCTAAAAGGAATATGATTGATAAGATCTGTCAGTTTACAGATAATCCTCTGTTCCTTCCAACCACCAATCATTCACTGCCACAAAGTGGCTGATTTGAAATTAGATTATGTTCAGTCTTTCAAAATTGGAGGTTGCATTTTTTAGGGTCTTTGTTATTCAGGCACTTAGGCTGACAAATATTTATTACAAGTAGGGTTATCTCAACTGGAATAAGTAGCAAATATTGAACACGTTTTAAGTTGAAGCAGCATTATGGACTATCTTAGTATGTCTCTTAAGTTCATACAGCTTTGGCATAATCAGGATGGCAGTTTTAAGCATTGAAAACCATGAATTTAAAAGACTACAGATAGAAATTTTCAAAAACAATGTAGTTTCAGCAGTCGTATGAACTAACGATCTATTTGGTTAACAACCAGGGAAATTCAATGCCAATAGCTTATAAATGAATCATTGGAATAATTATTGGAACAATGATTGGAATAGTTGTTGGAATAATTTTGAAGTGTTTATTATGAGTTTTAATAGCAATATTTATTACATGTTGGGGCTTGATTTCTTTTAGTAAAAGATATGATACCAAAGAAAGGAAAGATTTTACATGGAAATAAATACTTGCTTCACACATAGTGACTGTCTGGAAATCATGGTACATCCATAGCAAATAGGAAAACGCAAGGGCTAAGTGTGGCCCACAGGTAGGTTTAGTTTGCATCCGTAAGTGAGCCAACATGTGACCTTGGGAGACTCATGCAGAAGTCTGGATTTCAGGTTTCTCTTAAGAACCAAACCTGCTATCCCTTGAGCCCATAATACTGTTGGATGTGCTGTGCAGAGATCGCCCCTTTATGTGAGGCACAGCTTCCCCACTTTGCTGCTGTGCGTACCTGGGTACTTCACTCATATCACCTACTTTGCCTCTGTACACATTTCAGTTTACCACTCGTGCTTTATGGTATATTTTGACAAAGATTTGAAAGTTTCAAGACAGTTTATATTTCTTGATAATTTCTAGTCTATATTTTATACAAGTCCCTTATTAATAGGGTTGAGTTGTAGAATTTGAAAATTCTTTCTCTCTCTCCTTCCTTCTTTCCTTCTTCCTTCTTTCCTTCCTTCCTTCTTTCTCTCTCCTTCCCTCTCTTCTTTCCTGTCTTCCTTCCTTCCTTTCTTTTTTTCTTCTTTTTCTGGGAGAGAGTCTCATTCTGTCACCCCCAGCTCTAGAGCTTAGTGGCATCATTGTAGCTCATTGCAACCTCAAACTTCTGGGCTCAAGCAATCCTCTTGCCCCAGCCTCCTCAGTAGCTGGGGCTACAGGCATCTGCCACCATGCATGAGTAATTTTTTTCTATTTTTAGTAAAGATGGATCTCCCTCTTGCTTGGGCTGGTCTCAATCTCCTGATCTCAAGCAATCCTCTTCTCTCTGCTTGTCACAGGGTGCTAGGATTACAAGTGTGAGCTACTGCACCTGCCCTAGTTTTCTTAATATATGCCAGAAATAGTCATCTTCACTTTAGGTCCCTTATGGTTATAGTTGCATAGGTTATGCATACTGCAAACAACATTAGATCTTTCTCCTTAGAGAAATGCCAGTCATATGTAGTGCTAAAAACAATCCCTATGGATCTGTATTAGAATTTTTGTTGATAAGGCATTTTATTTTTATTTCTGATTTTTATTTTACTTAAAATAGATTTAAAAAAAAAAGATTGGAAATGAATTTTAAAAAGGAGATCTACATCAGGGCCCTAGAATTATTGTTATAATTTCAAATAAAATTTTATCTCAAGCTTTCTAACAGCTAAAATAAACTGTCTATAATTTATAACAAGAGAAAACCGATAGATCATTTAATAATTGGCAATTAAAGTTTATTTCAAGCCCAGCTCTTCTAAGTCCAGTTCCTTAGTCATCCATTTGAAGGAGGAGTGCCTGACTTTGGGATCTAGGATCCTGACACCACTGACAGAAGAAATCCAAGCAAGTTAGGGAAACCAGGAAAAAAGCTCTTCCTTTGCTGGAAAGCTCTCAAAACTTTATCTCTCCTAGAATTCCTCATGTGCTAACGTCTGTTACAAAAAGGTGCTGTAAAATGGGGATCAGACAAAGTTTAAGAGATTTCTTGATGATGAAATTTCTTCATAGTGCACAGTTTTGTAATGTTTCTCAAGCATTGATTACGGAATCTTTCTCGTGGGGTATAATCCTCAGCTGATGGTAATGTAAATATTCTTTGGAACATAGTTTAAGAAACACTGCTCTGGAAAGAATAATTTAGATCATTAATTCAATAAAAATATTTAAAGCATTTACTACTGTGTCTTAGTATTTCAGAATGGAGGGATAGAAGAGATAGCCCGTGCCCTCAAGGAGCTCGTGGTATAGATGGGAGTCAATCAAGTAATTACACTACACTATGATAAATTCCATGATAGAAGCAGAGTCTTCAAAGTGGTAAATGTGTAAAGTGAGCTTTAGAGATGGCCGGGGTTAATGTGGTAAGGCAGAGGAGGGGTGATTCAAGGTGAAGGAGCAGTGCCCAGAAAGCACAGAAGGAAGGGAGTGCTTTCTACATTACATACGTACATTCATGGAATCTACCATGAGGTTTTCACCTGAGTTGAGGAATATGTAATTTTGTGAATATAAATTGTTTTTCCTATTTTACAGAAGCAACATACACAAATTTTACTTGCCATAAATGGATAAAATCTTAAAATAGTGAAATTTTTGGTAAAGAATATGTAATTTTGTGAATTATAAATTGTTTTCCCTATTTCACAGAAGCAACTGACACCGCTTTTACTTGCCATAAATGGAAAAAGTCTTAAAACGGTGGAATTTTTGGTAAAGAACAAAGCAGATACAAATGCAGTTGATAGACATGAAAGGTACAGTAGACTTTTAATCTCAGACTATTATGAGGGTACATGCAATTTGGGTACATAGCTTGCTTTTATACATTTTAAGTCAAAGTTATAGGTGTGCCCTTCATCCAGAAAGTGTACCACATGCCCATGGGGTACAGTATACCCATAGGGTGCAAATCTGTACATCCCTTTCTCTCCCCTCCCCTACTTAACTTTTCTTGAGTTTTGCTTTCATATGAGCACATACATGTTGATCTAGTTCCAGTTCAGTATTGAGTACATGTGGTGTTTTTTTTTTATTCTTTTTTTTTTTAATTACATATATGTAGGAAACTTGTTTCCTGCAGGTCTGTCTTACAAAAAAATGTTAAAGGAAGTTCTCTTTAGATTGAAGGAAAATGACACCAGAATGAACGAACAGCACCAAAGTTAGCAAATACACAGATAAATATAAGACATGCTCTTTCACACTGTTAAAATTATTTTTAAAATATCTTTAAGATGATTGTTTAGGCTAAGTGCAGTGGCTAACATCTGTAATCCTAGCAGTTTGGGAGGCCAAGGCAGGAGGATCACCTGACTCTAGGAATTGGAGACCAGGCTGAACAACCTTGTCTCAACAAAAAAATCAAAAAATTAGGTAGGCATGATTGTGTGCATTTACAGTCCCAACAATTTGGAAAGCTAAGGCAAGAGTATCTCTTGAGGCCAAGAGTTGGAGGCTGTAGTCAGTTATGTTCACACCACCACACTCCAGCCTTGGCAACAAAGTGAAATCCCATCTGAAGAAAAAAAGAAAAGATTGTTTAAAGAAAAAAAAAAACCTGCATATTTGGTGCTTACAACAGAATATAGAAACAAAAATTCTGATAATTTTTTATCATAATAAAAATTATGATATAATTTCACAGGATGGGTGCTGTTATGGTTGTTAACCTTTCCTTTGATCCTGGATACATTGTTTATATCACCATGATTTAATTAGGTGGGAACCTCTCATTTTTTAATTAAATTATAAACACATAGATCATGTATACATTAATGTATTTATGGGGTACAACATACTGATTTCATTTAGAATTAGGAATACTTACATCACACTTGTTAATATATACCTCATCTTGTTTACTTAATTATTATGTTAAGACATTTATACTCTATACTTAATAGATCCGACATGTAATGTACCCTTGCAATATGCACCATAGGTGTGATCCCACCATTCACCCTCCCTCAACCTGACCTTCCCCCTCCCCTCCCATCATCCCTCCTCTCCTATCCTATCTCCACCCTCCTTCGTCCTTGGCCATAGTTGTGATCTATTCTTCATACAAAAGTGTGAGTGATTGTAAATTGTTTCACAATAGTATGAGTACATTGGACACTTTTTCTTCCATCCTTGAGATACTTTACTAAGTAGAATATGTTCCAGCTCCATCCATGTAAACATAAAAGAGGTAAAGTCTCCATCAATTTAAGGCTGCATAATATTCCATGGTATAACTATTCCACAATTTATTAATCCATTCATGGGTCGATGGGCACTTGGGCTTCTTCCATGACTTGGCAATTATGAATTAAGCTGTAATAAACAATCTGGTGCAAATATCTTTGTTATAAAGTGATTTTCGATCTTTTGGATATACACCTAGTAGAAGAATTGCAGGATCAAATGGCAGTTCTAATTTTAGATCCCTGAGTATTCTCCATACTTCTTTCCAAAAGGGATGTATTAGCTTGCACTCCACCAGCAGTGAAGAAGTGTTCCCTTTTCTCCTCATCCTTGCCAACATCTGTAGTTTTGGAATTTTTTGTGTGAGCCACTCTTACTAGAGTTAGATGATATCTCAAAGTGGTTTTGATTTGCATTTCTCTGATGATTAATGATGATGAGCATTTTTTCATGTGTCTGTAGGTCGTATGTCTCACTTAGAATAGTCTCCAATTCCATCCATGTTGTTACAAAAGATGTTCGACCCTCTTTTCTTGTGGCTGAATAGTATTGGATGGTGTATGTTATGGATGTTTAGATACACACATAAAATATATATCATATTTTATTAATCCATCCATGTGTTGATGGTCACTGGGTTGTTTCCACATCTTTGCAATTGTGAATTGTGCTGTTATCAAGACTCAAGTGAAAGTGTCTTTGTTATAAATGTCTTTTTTTTTTTCCTTTGGGTAAATTCCTAGTAGAGGGATTGCAGGAACAAACGGCATATATACTTTTGGTTCTCCACGTAATCTCCATATTTTCCATAGAGGTTGGACTAGACTGCTGTCCCACCAAGAGTGTATGAATATTCCTTTCTCTCCTCATGCATGCCAGCATCTGCTGCTTTGGGATTTTATGATGTCAGCCATTCTCCCTAAGGGCTAGGTGATATTTCCAATGTCATTTTGATTTGCATTTCCTTGATAATTAGGAATGTTAAGCATTTTTTCATGTATTTGTTGGCCATTTAGTCTGTCTTCATGAGAAAAGTTTGTGTTCATATCTCTTTCCCAACTTTTAATGAGACTGTTTGATCTCTTCTCGCTGATGTACTTGAGTTCCTTGTAGATGTTCATTATCAGTCCTTTATTGCATGTGTAGCATGAAAGAGTCTTTTCCAACTCTGCGATTGTCCATTTACTTTGTTGATTATGTCCTTCGTTGGCTGTGCAGAAACTGTTAAACTTGATCAAGTTCCACTTATTTTTTGCTATTGGGGACTTTTTTGTAAATTTCCCTAGGCTGATATCTATAAGAGTTTTTCCAACACTTCTAGATTTTTTGTAGTGTCATGCCTTAGGTTTAAATCTTTTATCTATCGTGACTTAATTTTTGTAAGAGGTGTGGGTCCTGTCTCAGTCTGTTACATGTGTCTATACAGGTCTCCTAGTACCATGTATTGAATAGGGATTCTTTTCTGTTCTGATCCATAGGTTTTATCTTTACTTTTTTCTTTATTAAATCATAACTGTGTACATTAGTACATTTATGTGGTACAGCATGCTGATTTGATATGCAATGTGGAACACTTATATCTAACTGATTGACATAAATATTTCCTCACTTATTTGTTGTGGTAAGACATTTATACTCTATTCTTAATAGTTTTAAAATATGTCATTGCATTATGCACATTAGGTGAGGTCTCCCCAGATACCCTCCCTCCTCCTGGCCACCCCACTCCCTTTCCCTCTTCCTTCTCTTCCCTCCTCCTTTCTGGACTATAGTTATGTTTTACCATTCCTATGAATGTGTAGGTGATTGGGTGCCAGCCACAAGCTCTAGGGCTGGTGGGTTTGAACCTGACCTGGGCCTGCTAAACAAAAAACAAACAAACAAAAAGAAAAATATATATATAGAGAGTATATCTTTATTTTCATGATAATACCATGATGTTTTGATTACTATAGCCTTGTAGTATTGCCTGAATTCTGATAAAGTGATGCCTCCATATTTGTTCTTATTACAGGAGATTGCACTGGCTATTCAAGGGTCTTTTCTGATTCCATATAAAGTGTAGAACTGTTATTTCAGTACTTCAAAATATGACATTGGTATTTTTAATAGGAATTGCATTGAATCCATAAATCACTTTGGGTAGTATAGACATTTTAACAATGTTGATTCTGCCAATCCATGAACATGAAATGTTTTTCTATCTCCTTAAATCTGCTGCAATTTCTTTTCTCAGTGTTTCATATTTCTCCCTATAGAGATCCTTCACCTTTTTTGTTAAATGTATTCCAAACTATTTCATTTTATTTGATACTATTTTGAAGGGCATTGTGTCTTTGACTTGATTTGATGGTTTACTATTGTTGGCATTTATGAAAGCAACAGGTTTGTGTACATGGATTTTGTAAC
The DNA here is from genome assembly GCA_963574575.1 of Galagoides demidoff. Classification (NCBI taxonomy): domain Eukaryota; kingdom Metazoa; phylum Chordata; class Mammalia; order Primates; family Galagidae; genus Galagoides; species Galagoides demidoff. The sequence continues at coordinate 16,718 of CAUYQV010027765.1, read as the reverse complement.
CTGAGATGGTTCTCTCTTTGTTTATCAATTCCAGTAGTCCCTTGGTTGAGTTGTTGGGGTTTTCTAGGTATAAAATCATATCGTCGGCAAAGAGTGATAGTTTGTGACTTCTTCTTCCCATTTGGATACCCTTCATGTTCTTCTCCTGTGTGATTGTTTAATATAGTGTTTTAGCACTATATTGAATAGTAGTGGCAAGAGTGGGCATCCAAGTCTGGTTCCATTTCCAAGCAGGAATACTTACAGGTTTGTTTTTTTTTTTTTCATTTAATATGGCTGTGGTTTTGTCATAGCTGGATTCTACTATTTTGAGGAATGTCCCACCTATCCCAATTTTCTTAATGTTCTTATATAAAAAGGATGTTGAACTTTGTCAGATATCTTTTCTACACCTATTTCAATGATCATAGGGTGTTTGTCTTTACTTCTATGTGGTAAAATATATTTATAAATTTGCATATTTTTTATTTTTTTTTGTTATTAAGTTATATACACATAGATCATACATTTGCGTATTTGAACCAACCTTGCATCTCTGGGATGAGGCCTACTGAGTCATGATGAATTTTTTTCATGTAAAGCTGAATTCTATTTTCTAAAATTTTATTAAGAGGGCCATGAGCAGTGGCTCATGCCTATACTACCAGCACTCTGGGATGTCAAGGCAGGGGAATTGCTTGAGCTCAGGAGTTTGAGATTAGTCTGAGCAAGAGTGATACCCCATCTCTAAAAATAGCTGAGTGTCATGGCAGGTGCCTGTAGTTCCTGCTTCTGCTGCTTGGGAGGCTGAAGCAAGAGGATTGCTTGAGCCCAAGACTTTGCGGTTGCTATGAGCTGTGATGCCACAGCATTGTACAGAGGGTGCCAAACGGAGACTCTATCTGAAAAAAATAAAATGACATAAATAAAATTTTATTGAGAACCTTTGCCTCTATATTCATTAGAGATAGTGATGTATAGTTTTTTTTTTTATGTCTTTTTCTATCTTAGTTTTGAGGTGATATCCTTTATTCATAGAATGATTTGGGGGGTTTTCTTCCTTCTCAATTGTATTAAATAATTTCTGCAATATAGGTTCTTGTTCTTCCTTGAAGATTTAGTAGAACTCTGGTCTGGGACTATTTTTGTTGGAATTTTTTTGTTGCTTCAATTTCGGTATTTGATATTGGTCAGCTCAGAAGTTGTGTTTTAGGAAAGTAGTGTGATTTTAAGAATTTGTCCAATACTTTCACAATTTCAAATTTATAAATATAGAGATGTTTATAGTATTCATTGATGCTGTTTTGTATTTTTGTAAAATCTGTTTATTCATTTTTTTCATCTTTGATTGAGCTTATTAGAAAATTTACGTTTTTGTGCCTGATTATCCTGGCCAAACCTTATTAGATAAAGAACCAACTTTTGCTTCATTAATCTTGTATATGGTGGTTCTTTTGTTCTTGTTTTCATTTAGTTCTGGTCTGATCCGGGTTATTTCTTCTGTTGGGTTTGGGATTGGTTTGATGTCATTTTCCAGTTCTTTGAGATATTCCATTAGATGTTTTAATTTATGATCCTTCTGATTCTGGATGTGGGCATTTCAGGTAGAGTTTCCCTCCAAACAGTGTTTTTGCAGTATCCCATAGATCTTGATGGCTTTTGAACCCATTGCCAGGTAGTTGAAAGAATCTTTTGATTTCTCTATCTCCTCCTTGACCCAAAGATCACTCAGCAAAAAGTGTTTTAGTTTCCATGACATTTTGTGGGAATAAGTGTTTCTGTTAGTATTGATTCATAATTTTATTCCACTATGGTGTGTGAAGACACATGGTGTAATTTCTGGGGGTTTTTTGGGGTTTTTTTGCTTCTTTTTTTGAGACGGAGTCTCACTTTGTCACCTTTGGTAGAGTGCTGTGGCAACATAGCTCATAAAAACTTCATGCTCTTGGGTTCAATCAATCCTCTTGCCTCAGGCAACTGAGAAACTGTGACTACAGACATCCTCCACAATGCTTGGCTATTTTTTTTTTTTTTGCACTTTTTGGCTGGGGCTGGGTTTGAACCCTCCACCTCCGGCATATGGGGCTGGCGCCCTACTCCTTGAGCCACAGGTGTCACCCAATGCTTGGCTATTTTTAGAGATGGAGCCTCACTCTTGCTCAGGCTGGTCTCAAATTTCTGAGCTCAGACAATTCACCCAACTCAGCTTCCTAGAGTGTTAGAGTTACAGGCATGAACCACTGCTCCTGGCCATATTTTTATTAATTTTTTGAGACATGTTTCTTGACCTAGGTTTGTGGTCAATATTGTGGAGGGTGATTTATGAGCTGATGGGAAGAGCATGTATTCAGTAGTATTGGGATGGAATGTTCTGTAAATGTCTTTTGGGCCCATTTGTTCTAAAGTCATGTTTAAGTTCCAAGTTTTTTAAATTTCTGCTCAGAAGATCTGTCCAGTTCTACCAGTGGAGTGTTGAAGTCCTTGGGTATTATGGTGCTGTTGTGTATCATTTTGTATGGATAAATAGAACTTGCTTTATACATCTAGAATCACCTAGATTGAGTGCTTAAGTATTGAGGATTGATAAGTCTTCTTGTTGATTTTTCCCTTGACCGGTATATAAGGCCCACCTTTATCTTTTTGTACCTTTGTTGTTTTGAAATTAATGGTGTCTGTGATGAGAACTGCAAGTCCTGCCTTCTTTTGGTTTCCCATTATAAAGAATATTGTTTTCAATCCCTTCAACCCTATTTCTGGATGTATATTTGGGGAGTACATGTATGTCCTGAGGACAGAATATACTTGGTTTGCATTTTTTTTATCCATTGAGCCAGCCTGTGCCTCTTCAGTGGGGAATTCAAACCATTCACTTTTATCAAAAGAGTAAGTGGGGTGGATATCTGTTTGTCCTGTTTTGTAGGAATCTATTGCTTTCTTCATATATCTCTCTGGCCATTGTAGTGTCTAAGCTTTGACCTTTAGTTTCTGGGCAATATTAAATTTGTGAAAGTCTATTGTGCTGGTCCATGTATATATAGGTATGAGCACTTCCTTAAAGGCAGGTCTAAAAAATTTCATCAAAGTTTGCTTGTCTGGAAAAGATTTAGAATCTCCATTAAATATGAAACTTAATTTTACAGGATACAAAATCTTAGGTGGGCAGTTGTTCTGTTTCAGAAGATTGAAGATAGAGGCCCTCTGTATTCTCACTTGTAGGATTTCTGCTGAGAAGCCAGCTGTTTAGAGTAGATCATCATTTTTATTTTTGGATGACTCTTTACTTTCAGTTGTTCCTTTAAAGAACATTGATGTTAGGTTATCTCTGAGTAGTTTTTAGTTGGTATTACCAGATACCATGGGTTAATCAGGGTTTTTTTCCTGTTTAATTTCTACTGTATTTTGATATTTTAATTTTTATTTGGTCTGGGCAAAGTAAGAAAGATTGCTTTTGAGATTAATATTTCCTGTATTTAAGACAAGCCACAGATGGGTAAGAAATAATAAAGGGAATGACATTAGAAGCCTGCAAGACTGTTGAATTCAGAGCTTCCCTGCTTGGAAAGTGTGTGATGTAGGGAACACTACTTACCACCAAATATGTTTTATGACATGAAAAGTAGGATAACAATATGTCCTTTAAGGATTGTTTTATGTGAGTAAGATTATGTATATAACATAAAATTAAGTTCTTATCACATGATCATCACCATCATTAACTGAAACTACTATGACTACTGTTATTACTATTTTTGCTATTATTTTCTTCAGCTTACTTTTCTGATCCATAGGTGAATTTGAATTTATAACATGTTATATGAGATTAGGGAAGAAACAGAGAATTCCTTACTTAAATCTTTGTGTACTTTAGATAAGTGACCTCAGCTTAATTTTGTGCCAATCAAAGGACTTTACATTAGCAACTGGTGCTTTGTAATACCCCCAGTGGGTTGGGAGGATTCCTTCTGGGGCTCTTTCCTTACAGCTTTGGTAGCAATTTACAAAGATGAATGCTTGAGCACCCGAGATGCTTGTGTTTGTTAGTACATGGTTAACTGCACACAGAGAAGATGTTATCTTGGTAAACTATATCAAATTAATTGTTTAAAGAAATTTTTTTAAAGTTCATAATACTGAGGTTATCTCTTTGTTATTTTAGAAATTCCCTCATACTTGCAGTACGTTCTCAGTCAGAAGATATAGTCCAATTTCTTCTTCAGCAAAGTATTGATGTCTTTTATCAAGATGTCTTTCGATTGACTGCAGAAGACTATGCCATTAATAGTGGTTATAAAGTGTAAGTGCTTACTTTAAAACATAAGTTCACACTATATTGAGGTTTAAAATAAATGTACCTATATCATCTTTCTTAAGCATCAGGTGAGATTTTGTAGTTTGCTTTATGGTATTTTGGAATGATAGTGAGCTAGTTGATTTAATCATCCAGAAATGAAGATCAGATTGACTAGTTAGAAGGAGTAATGGGTGCAGGATTCTTTACCTCAGGATCTTTAACCAGCTTTATCCTTAGAGCTAAGCTGTTCATTTCATTCCGTGTATAACCTCTATGCAGGAGATAAAAGTAGTGTCACATCTCTGATTTTTCTAATTACTTATTTGGGTCCTAAAGTGTTCATTTCAGCAGAAAATCAATGCTGTCCCCTAGGAGATATCTTTTATAAGCTCCTCTTTGAATTGTTCAAGATTGTAAAGGGTTCCAAAGTGCAAGGCATAGATAGGGTCCTCTTTTACAAGTCAGAAGAGGAGGGAAAAGGACATTCTACTCACTCTGTGGCTTCCACTGGTAAGTGTTGCTGTGTTGTTGCTATTGAAAAGTGGTCCTGCAGTGTGGTAATGACTGACTCTTGCTACCATGATGCCTTTGTGGCTGAGCCAGATCCCTCAGTGGTCATGCTGCCATACTTAGATTTGTTTATTTGTTTGTTTTTGGTCTACATGCTTATTTCCTCAGCCATTGCTCCCAAGGCACCAGCACCCTGCTCTGGTGGGGAGGCCTCCTAGGTTTAGCCACACACAGTATGAGGAAAGTTGCCCTTCTCTACATAGAACACCTATGAGGACCCTTCAGCATAGCTTAGACTTTGCCTTCATGTTCATGGTAAATTATCCATTGAGGCCATTGTTTGTCTTTTCTCAAGTGAATATTAGTTACAATTGTTCACCATCAAAGAGGTTCAAACAATGTTGCAGGAAGAGATGCGAGTTTCTTCTTTGCTAGCAGATTTGTACCCTGAGGCCTCTTTATAGCCTGTGTATCACCTTTCCTTACTAGGCAGAAGGTCCCGTATTATTATTCCCCAGAGTAGTGGGAAGCAACTTGGGCCTGACATCTCAATTGCTCTGTGTTGTTACAAATGGATATCTCTGTGCTGGGCATGGTAATCCACACCTGTAATCCTAGTACTCTGGGAGGCTGAGGAGGGGGGATTGTCTGAACTCACAAATTCAAGACCAGCCTGAGCAAGAGCGAGACCCCCCTCTCTAAAATCAGCCAGGTGGTGTGGCAGGCACCTGTAGTCCCAGCTACTCGGGTGGCTGAGACAAGAGGATCACTTGAGCCCAACAGTGTGAGGTTGCTGTAAACTATGACACCACGGCACTCTACCCTGGTGACAAAGTGAGAGTCTACCTAAAAAAAAAATGGAGCCACTTGCATCTCCACCTCAAGTTTCAAAAATATCTCCATGTAATACGTCAGTAGGAAGCCACTCCACAGAAGTTTCTGAATCTTAAGTAGGTTAGTTGAGTCCAACAGAGCCAAGCTTCATCCTTCAAGTACATATCAGTATACACAAGTCAAACAAATAGCTGTTGGTTGTAGAGCCAGGGCTTCTTTTGAGTTCAGGACACTTCCCATTATGTCAATCAATCAATGCTAGTTAATTTACAGAGCTATACTGCCCTCTATTTATGGCCACTTTGCTTTTTTTTTCTTTTTTCATGAGAAGTTTAAAAAGAAGTTTGTGGAGCTTACAATTATGAAGTGTATGTGTTACAATTGAAGTTCTGATGTTACCTCTGATATTGTCTGGAATAATCTAAGAATTTCAGATATTTTTAAGTGTTTCTCATGTGAGTATTAAAATAATGATTTTATTTATTACTTTTTTTTGTACATAGCATTCATCAAGTACTTTCTGAATATACGCAAAAAAGTATAAATCCTGAAAACCCTAAAAATCCTACTGAAAACATCAATCCAGGTAAGATTGCTGATAGTGAATTATTTGTGATGGTCATACCATAGATAAAAAACTAAAAATGAGGAAGTTTTTATCACAGAAGGACAGTTAAAAAATTAATATGTAAATTGTGTAATTTTTCTTAATTTCTTTCTTGGTAGTCTACAATTCAGAATTATTTAAAAAGTTACTTGTAGGTAATTTGTAAACCCAAACATTAGTGTCTTTAAAAACACTCACTTATTTCACTGTGGCCAGAAGAAACCCTGGAAACCAGGAAGAGCACGAAGAGAAGGGCAGAGACCTACCTAATGGGTGTAGCAATCACTAGTTGGGGGACAGGCACACTGATAACCTTGACTCAAACATCACAAGATCTCTCATGTAACAAAAACATTTATACCCTCTCAATATTCTGGGAGGGAAAATCATGCCCAGGTTTGATTCCTTTTGTGTTAACCCTCTGTTTGTCATTTCTTTCATGACAATCTTTGTTATCATTTGCTTTCTTGGCTGTTTGCAGTGAAATTTTGCTTTGTGTTTCAACCTGTAAGACAGTACCCATAATCTATTACTTCATATTTAATTATTTCCAATTTTTAAGGTGACTATAGTCTGCTATATTATAGCATAATAGCAGGTTCAGAGAATATATTTTTAAATTAATAACTATATTTTAGAATAATTTTAGGTTCACAGCAAAATGAGAAGAAGGTAAAGAGAGTCCCCATATCTATACCCCCACGTAGGCACAGCCTCCCACATTATCAACATCCCTGCCAGAGTGGGACAGTTGCTACAGCTGACAAACCTACACTAACACATTGTATAATTCAAAGTCCAAGGTACACATTAGGGTTCACTCTTGGTTTCATTCGGTCTATGAGGTTGGATTAATATATAATGACATGTGTCTATCATTGCAGTATCGCATACAGAATAGTTCCATTGTGCTAAAAGTTCTTTATAATCCACCTTATCATCCTTCTCTCCCTTTGCACTAATCCATGGCACCACCAGTCTTTTGCTTTCTCCTCAGTTTTGCTTTTTCCAGTATAGTCATATAGTTGGACTAATACAGTGGACATCTTTTTGAATATGTTAAATATTAAAGTTTCAAAGTAATGAATGTAGTCATTGAAGATGTTCTTTGTGCTTGCCTTAGTTTCTCTTTTTTTATTTTGTTCCCTTGCATAGCACATACTTTACATGCTAAAAAAGCATGATTTCTATAGACATTTTCCATACAACAGGGAGGGCTGAGAAAAATGGCATCATGCATTGTGACCTACTACCCAACACTGGCTGGACTGCATGAGATGGGTCCAGGTAGACTGTGGCAAGGGGGAAGGGCAGTCTGTAGAGATTTTATTTCCACACTTGGAATGGCTAGGTCTCTCACACTTAACCTTGCAGTTGGAAATAAGACCAGACAGGGAATACTATAGATGGACAGGTATGCTCCTCACTGGTCTCCTTCCTTGAGGGATTAGTTATCCACTCACCCATGTTATGATGACATGACTTACACACAGTTTGATTCTCTGTCATGAGGAATATGAGTGCAGCCATTCTATTTGATTTTACATGAAGCAAAAAATAATTTTTTCCCCACCCACCAGGGAGAGGGAGGATGGTTGGTACATGCATTTAGCTTGCGTGAATTGATAGTACTCCTGTCAGCTTGCCACCACCTTCCCAGTGTTTCCAGAGCTTGTCTGAACATGAGGAATGGCTCAGACTAGATGAGCTAGCTCTTCAGGTGGTAATATTTTCAGTGGTTCTTTCTGTGAGAGTTAAAATGGCAGGGGAATTTGAACCTTTTTAGCACCATAGATAGTTCAGAGACAATAGCTGGAACTAACACTGGCATCTTCTCCTGAAGAGGATCAGTGAGAGGAATTGCACTGCTCTCTTGTGAGCCCTTCTCCACTGGCAGCCACAACATCTCTGCAAAGATCCTTGCCCCTGGCCTGTTCCATATGTTTACCCTGAAAACAGAGAGCAGTGCCTAGCTTCCTGGTGATGAGGAGTTTTGTCCTAAACTGGACACTCTGAACTAAAGAGCTGTGGAAGCTGAGTTGTGTCACAACAATATAGGTGCAGCTGCCCCCCTCATCTGAGGAGGACACATTTCAAGAACTCAGTGAACTTCTGAACCTGCAGGTATAACAAGCCCTGTTTGTACAAGGGTTTTTTTTTTTATATACAAATAACTATGATAAAGTTTGATTTATACATTAGGCATATTAAGAGATTAACAATAACATAATAAAAGAGAATGATTATAACACTAAACTGTAATAAATATTATGTGAATATTGTCTCTCAAAATAGCTCATTGTGCTGTTCTCACATTCCTTCTTATAATGTGAGATGACACAAGCTTCAGGATGAGGTGAAGTGACAGGAAGGACATAGGCATTGTGATGCAGTGTTAGGCTACTGCTGGCCTTCTCACTGCAGTTCACAAGAGATCATCTCCTTCATCTGCTCTAGGTCACTGAGCCATGATGATATGAGACACAAGGGCAGACCAGGTTGATGCCCAGGAGGAGTAGCATGGACAGTGCGGGCACACCTGCAAGGGGATGGTTCACATCCTAGGTGACGTGAGGCCCAAGATTTTATCACACCCTTCAGAACAGTGTGGAATTTAAAACTTAGGAATTTTTTATTTCTGAAGTTTTCTATTTAGTAGTTTTGGTTACCAAGGTAACCAAGATCCCAGACAGCAAAACCAAAGGTACTTGCTGTTTGGCCCCAAAGGGGTACTTTGTAACAAAGCTTCAGAGTCTTATTTTTTTGACAAGGTTTAAAGGATGCACAAAACCATGTATGATTTGTTTTTATGAATTAGGAAGCTATATTGCCTAAGTTCAATCAAACTCCCGGCTCCTCAAGTGATCCTCCCTTCTCCTTCTCCTGAGTAGCTGGGCTTAAGGCACATGCCATATGCCCTTTTATGCTTTTAATATCCTACATTTTTCTCTTGTTGATTTAAAATGTTTTGATTTTTTTCTTTAATAGTGGGTGAGACTACTGAACACTCTGTCAACAGGTAGGACTTTATAGGTTTAAAAAATTATATATTAATCAAGAGAATACAGAGCAAAGAAACTGATATTTGTTGAGTGCTCACCTCTGGGCTAGACTGTGTGCTGAGCATCTGTCACCTCCTGTCATCATGCTAACAGCTCTGTAATGGGTCTGCACTATTATAACCTAATTTTATACTAAATGGGTGAGTGTGGCTCAGAGAGGATTGATTAATTGGTCCAAGATACCACAGTTGAGCTATGGGATCGTGAGCAGACTCATGATTTCACCAGTAACCTGTGTGGCTCCCAAATCCCTGGTCTTTCCTGGCAGCCCAGGTCGCTACACCCTGTGCTGCCCTGAGGGACAGGAACCAGGTCCAGGTCCAATCAGGACAGAGAGTCACACTTGGTTCTATGTTAGTCCAAGTTTGTCTTAATGTGTTTGACAGTGGCAATGGTGATCGGTACCTTGCTTTTATCCTTAAAGGTTTTAGGGCAGATCTCACTTAGCTGTGCCACAGCTCTATAGGTTTTACATAAGCAAGACCAGACAGGTTCTAGAGAGGAATCATTAGTACTGTAAACAAAGGACATATTTGTATAAATCATGTAATGCTAATTAACATTTAGCATCCATTGAGAGGGTGTTTCTTTTTTATTTTCCTTAATTTTTTTTTTTGCAATGTTGTCTTCTTGTCCCATCTATTTTTTTTCATGTTAGATCATAACTGTGTGTGTTGCTGCATTTATGGGGTACAATATGCTGATTTTATATACAATTTGGTATGTTTATATCAAACTGATTAACAGTCTGTTTCTAGGTGATTTCTCTACTTACTGACTTCCGGTTTGGTTTTCTCTTTAGGTTTTTTCTTTTTCCTACTTCCATGAAGTCTTTTCTTTTTCATAAGGTCTTTTTTCTTCCTCCATGAGTTCACTATAATTGTTATGTGTTTTTTAACTTTCTTCTCTGCTTTGTGGGGTGTTTCCTTTGTTCTATTATTTTTCCCATTTCTGCTCACTGAGTGTGCCCCATTTCTCTATAGACTCAATCAAAATCTCATAGATTTCAGTATTTCAAGGAATCTTGGAGACTAATGAAAATCCCCTCTAGTGCTTCAGCTGTGTTTGACATACTAGTCAAGAGGAGAACCTGAAACTCAAAGAGATTTTAGTGACTTATTTTATTTGGATATAGTAAGTGGAAGAAATAAAATTTGAACTCAGGTTCCTTAATCCATAGCCCAGTGCTCTTCTTCCATCATCCTGGCTATGAGAGTTTTAGGAAAAGGGGAGTGGTCTAGTGAAGCCAATGGAATAAGATAAGAATGTAATCAGCTGGAGAACCCAGTGGAATTGGACACCCATGGGATTAACAAGGGAGTGCCAGGTCGGAAAAGAAACAGCAGTTGGTTGCTCAGGAATGAGGGTTTTAGAAAAGAAATTCTATTGGGGTTTATGACAAGTTTGGCAAAGATAAATCACAGGAATGAAGGGCACAGTATGTTGGGAGCTTATATATAATATAAGAAGTTCTGCTGGTAGGTGTGCAAGCTAATACTTTCCTTCTGGAAGGAAGTTTGGAGAACACTTAGGGAACTAAAAGTAGACCTGCCATCCATTTGCTCCTACAATTCCGCTACTACATGTCTATCCAGAAAACAAAAAATCACTTTTCAACAAAGATAGTTGCACCAGAATGTTTATGGCAGCCAAATTCATAATTTCCAAGTCATGAAAGCAGCCCAAGTGCCCATCCACCCATGAATGGATTAACAAATTGTGGTATACATACAGGTACCACAATATACACCATGGAATATTATGCAGCCTTTAAAATGGAGACTTTATCTCTTTTCTGTTTACATGGATGGAGCTGTAACATATTCTTCTTAGTCAAGTATCTCTAGAATGGAAGTAAAAGTATCCAATGTAGTCAGAACTTTATAAAACCAATATATAATTAACCAAACTTTTATACACATGATAAAACACAATTATAGCCCAGAAAGAAGGAGAGATGAGGAGGGAGAGGGGAGAGAAGGGGGATGGCTGAGTGGAGGGAGGGTAATCGGTGGGACCTCACCTGTAGAGCATGTGGCATTGGTACATGTCAAATCTATTAAGAGTAGAATATAAATGTTTTTTACACAACAATTAAATAAGTGAGGTGAAGGCTATGTTAACCAGTTTGATGTAAGCATTCCAAACTGTATATAAAATCAGTATATTGTATGCCATAAATGCATTAATGTACACAGTTATGATTTAATAAAAAAATTAAGAGGGAAAATAAAAGAGGTTCAAGGGAGCCCCAAACAGGTTGCTGCCTTTTTGTTTGGTTAATTGGAAAGACAGACAAACTTGGTTGCTATTGAAAGATGGAAAAGGAATGTGAGCCACTAGGAAGAGTCTTTATAGCATAATTGTGATGCCAGCTACTTGTATCCCAGCTTACAGAGGGGTGGCTTAGAGCCCTTTGACTGCTAGGGGACTGGAGGCTGCTGAATGACATGGATCCGTGGCCCAGGGCAGATGTCCCCTCACCTCCACCTCTTTTCCAATTCACTGATGTCCTTGTCTTGTACATGAAGTATAGGGCAGGGTTAGGACTGGCTGCTGAGTCAGTCACTGAACTCTAGCCAGGATGCTGGAGACATGTCTGTGCTGGGGGTGGACGACCAAGACTGCATGTAGTTTGTTTCCTAGAGCAGCAGAGCAGATAGCAACTACTCTGAGTCAGTTGGGCCCACACCTCAGGGTCTGTGCCTTCCAGGCTAAAGATTCAAAGGCTGTAAACTGTCCTGGAGCCCTGCGTATGAAGTACCTGGAAGTGGGAGCCCATAGGAAGGAAGATGACCACATAGTACATAGGAAAGTAGAGGTGCAGCTGCTGTGACTCTGGTCTCCAAGCAGTCTGTGTTCTTCTGACTCTGAGTGCCTGTGAAGACTTTTAGGGGCTTTCTGGTTCCTAGTGAATAAAGGAGGACTTACCTAGGGAAAATTGGATTTTTAAATTTTTAATGTTTTAATCTTTCTGGGAGGAGTATCCCTAACAACAACCTATACATTTTCTCTTTGACTTGTACACATAGCTTTTAGATGTCTCAAATGTTCACAGGATTCTCTGTACTATTTTAGGGGAAGGGGAAGCTGTGGGGCTTTCTAAGTGGTTTCCATGCTGAAGAACCACCACGGCCGTTTTCAAGTGACACAGATTAGGCTTTGAACCAGAGATAGATAATAAAGGATAATGAGATAGATAATAAAGGTATCTTTCTACCTTGTTAGAGCTTGTCAGATTTATTCCCAGTTTAGGTAACAAAAATTATGTTAGTCATTAGTTGGGTTTTCAGTTTGGCCTGCAAGACAGAGAATATGCAAAGACAGAATATTCTCAGGTGCTGCCAATATATTGCCTGTCACTATTGGTTGTGGAACTCAGGGTGTCTCATTGAATATTTCATAGATTGGGAGAGATAGAGGCAGAAATAGATAACTAAAATATGTTTTATAAAACAAAAATCCACCTTTAACTGTATTAAGAGACAGATTTAATATGTACTGGATGGCCTTTCCCCTGTGTGTTTGGTTTTAGTTTTAGTTTTTATTTTTTGAGGGAGCACCCATATAAGAACTGGAAGATTTTTTTTTTTAAAAGAAATGAACCCATTAATTTTTGTGGTCTGTTTCTGCTCTAAAGCATTTCTGACCCTCTGGATGTTGATGAGAACTTACGGCATACTCCAGAGCATGAAGACTTTGACTCTAACACCAAGGTAGAAATATTTCTTGTACCATTAATTTTTTCACTCTGAATCTAGTTTTGTGTAGTATTTACTGTTAAAATTTAACAGTGGTTTAACTATGATCATTTTATGTTTGCCTTGAAAAATTGGTCACAGAAAACCACTTAGTAGAAATATCACTAGTTGAATGGGTTTTTTTTTCCTATTTGTTTACATAATGAAGGATTGATAAATACTTTCAGGGGTTGGAATATAAAAAGAATGGGCTGAAAAATTCATAGTGACAGAGCATTATTTAATTCTAGCAGTTTAGATTATCTTTTAAATATTTATCTTCTTAACACCATATGCTTTTCCAGAGTAAAGTCATCTGCTTCTATTCCCCATGTATTTATCCAGATCTGTCCTCTTAGTCTTCTGAGCACCTCAAATTTGATAAGTCCCATTTGAAAGACACTGCCCTTGGCCCTTCCCTGCCTGTTTCCTGACCCTTTGTAGGCTCCTCTGTCGTCTGGGTTCCCCATCCAAGAAACACCCCACAGAGAACACTGACGCACGGAAGGGTGAAGAACCCTACACTCCCACCCTCCCTCAAGTCACCAATCCTGTCACTCACTGAGTTCTGTTTTTTCTACCTGCCTACAATTTTCATGTCTTCTTGCTGTAATTTACTCTCTGACTTAAGATCTTGAAGTCTTCTTTTCTAGTTTTTCCCTCTCCGTGTTTGTCTGTGTTTACACTGCTGCCAGGGTGACATTTCTGAAATATATCAGTGATGGTCTAATGCATCTCTTGTTGAGTACACCCCGTTACGTGAAGGAGAAGGCTCACATTTTAGCTTGACACATGCGTTTTGTCGTTTGGCCTGAGTCTTCCAGTGTCTCTCTTTGTCTCCTCTCCTGTCACTGTCTCCCAGTTTGACCACATTACTTTGGTGTGGTGTTGTTTCATGCCTCAGCCTTCTGCTCACACTCCTGTCTAGACCCCCTCCCACTCTCTCGCTGCACGTGTTGTCTATCAAGCTTCGGCCCCATCTCTCCCGAGCTGCCCCAACAGAGCTGCCCCAGCAGAGCTGACTGTGCTCTCATTGTGCCGTTGCTCTGCTTACTCACCACGACTGTAGGACCAGTGACTCAGTCTCTCCTTACCTTTCCTGTGTGTCTATAATAGCTGTCTAGCACAGCTGTCTATTATTTCTTTTTTCAGATTCTCCCAGGATAGTGCCAGGGTTGCATAAACACAATGAATGTTTTTTGTCTCAAACACCAAATAAGTGTTTGACTGAATAAATGCATTTCTGAAGTTTTATTTATTTATTTATTTCGAATAGGAGGGAACAAGAAAACAAGCCACAGGAAAAAACCAACCTGGTATTGTTATTGTTGAATGCACCTCACGCAAGGAAACAAGTAATGACAATTTTATTTTTGTCTAAAAATATTTCTCTAAAAATAATAGAGGTGGTAAGTTAGAAAATATCTCTGAAAAATGTTTGTTAAAATGCTATTGTAAAAAATTAGCAGGCTTAGCCACAAATATATCCATTTCTTTTCAATCTTCTTTTTGCTATCTTTCTTTATATTAACATCTTCCTGAAAATACTTAAACCTTCTGAGATTGTTTTATGCTATTACTTTTATTTCCTTGAAATAAATGGAGACAGAGTTGTATACATAAATTTCTTACTGATATATCTGTAAATAACATTTTATAGATGTGATGGCTGCATTGGGATCAGAACAAGAGGCAGCTAGAGAAACAAGTTTGCATTTGCAGGTACCGTCTCTTGTTATTTTAAAACATAAACATTCAGGGATATTAAAACATAAAAGTAGCTGTTTTGACTTCATCATGTCTTGATTATGCCCATAGGAATTATTTTCTTGCATTTTTCAGAACATAATTAATTTAGAGTAATTATGTGCTAAGTATGTTACGGCTGCATAGTGCAATTCTGCTAATTTGCAAGTTTTATTTAAGAAGCCACAGTAGTATAGTACAAAATAATAAGGCTTCATGACTTCCTTTCACTCATAAGGAATCAGTTTGGGTTCTGAAGTTAAGTATATCTAAAGAACTATTTCAGGTGGCTCACGCTTGTAATCCTAGTACATGGGAGGCCGAGGCGGGTGGATTGCCTGAGCTCACAAGTTGGAAATCAGCTCTGAGCAAGAGCAAGATCCCATCTCTAAAAAAGAAAATCAGCCAGGCATTGTAGCAGATGCCTGTAGTCCCAGCTACTAGGGAGAATGAGACAAGAGAATTAATTGAGCCCAAGAGTTTCAGGTTGCTGTGAGCTGTGATGCCATGACACTCAGTTACCAAGGGTGACATAGTGAGACTCTGTCACACACACACACAAAATCTGTAATTATTTCAGTGATAATTAATAAACAATTAAATTAATAATTAATTAAACTTTAAATGTTTAATACTTTAGAAATTACAGCAAATATATTGTATATCTTTTATGTGTTCTGTTGTCCTTAGCAGGAAATAAAAGTAAAGGTATTTTGAGGTTAGTTCTTGTTGACCTATGCACATAAGGTCCTATTATGTCTGTCAATGTGTTTCTGTGGCCTTCCCTGATCGGTTTAAAGAATCAACAGTGACATACAGATAAAAGATAAACTTGATATCATACAAATATGTGAAATCATCTCTGAAGTATTTTTTATTTTTAATGTGTGCCTCTGTTATATATAGCTATAATTGTTTTAAATTGGAAATGCAGACATTTTAGAAGAAGGTGATTAGGAAATATTGATGTAACATTATTTTTAACTGAAACTCATCACTGATATGACTATAAACAGAGTTTATCTGAGGATTTTGATGACCCAGCTGGGGCTGCAGATCCAGGAGAAAGTACCGTCAATGAACAAGGAGAAGGTGATTGATTTTATCTAAAGTTATTTGTCCAATATTTATTTTAAAACATGATTACCAATAAATTCCAGTAACCAAGGAAATTCACCTACTAAATGTATAATAAAAAAGAGAAGTGAAATGGTGATAAGTTGTACACCTTGTTAGATATGAGCAACAGATTAAATGGAGAGTGTCATTGAAGGAGCAGACCTTTTAATTCCATTTCAAGGTATTCTGTGACCTGAGGAAAGTTAGGAAATTAGGAAAAGGAAAGGAGTAAAAGAGAGGCTGCAGAATGAGCGAGGCAGGGAGTACTGAGAGGACGTGAAGGGACAAGAAGCAGGTGTCTGTGATGCAGGGTGGTCAAGTGAGATACCTCCTTAATAAAAGGAAGATCAGTGTGTCAGCACAGTGGGAAGAACATGAAGTGAGGTTTCAGCCAGAAACCAGTCCGAGAAGTAGAGCAGAATTTCTCTACTCTTCCTGTCCTCCTCACTGCTGGGGCAGCACTGAGGATTGAGGTCCCTAATCATACAGAGCTGTCTACCATGGAGGAATGTGCACGTACAGGGTGAGACATACATAGATAAAATTTAGTATCATCTAAAATGATGTTATTTCAAAAGATAGTAGCATAAAGGCCTGAATAAGGGAAATAGAGTGAAGAGAGTAGGGTTACTTATAAAGAGATGAGGCAAGCTATAGCCTGATAAAAAGTCCAAAAGAAACTTTATGATTGGCAATGCAGTTTCAAATTCAAAGATATGAAAGTGAGGATCTTGAGACTGTATGTCAGAAAGGGAAGGTTAGGAAAGGGAATGTGGAAGCATACTCGGTATAAAGCAGAGCTTCTTGAATGGTAAGAAATTCACAGGGGA